>OMOT01042909.1:3695-14026 GCA_900312575.1 Acanthochaenus luetkenii | reverse complement strand
CGCTGGCTTGGAGCCGGGCGTGGAATGCGAGCCGTCTAGTGGGCCACTTTTGGTAAGCAGAACTGGCGCTGCGGGATGAACCGAACGCCGGGTTAAGGCGCCCGATGCCGACGCTCATCAGACCCCAGAAAGTCGTACTAAAACATTTTGACAGAGCGCCGTGAGCGCCGTGTACCACACAAAATCGATTCGAGGTCAGTAAGCACAACCAGAATTAATCCATATATAAGGCGCTCCGGATTATAATGCGCACTGTTGTTTTTTTAGAAAATTAAAGGCTTTTAAGTGCGCCTTATAGACCGGAAAATACGGTAGTTGTTTTCAGGGAACAACCTCACCCCCCTTGTTCCTTGAGCATGATATTTAAACACTGTGGGTGTGTGTCACCTCCATCTATGTCAAACCTGACAGTCTCGGGGAAGCAGGTCCCAGTGTGTTCAGTCAGCCGCCTGTGTGAATGCCCTGCAGAATGACTGAACCAGTATAGTGAGGCACTGACCCATCTTTACCATCTTACTGCCATCATTCGTTTCCTATTCCCTGACCTTTCTGCCTCCCCTTCTCCCACTGTGCTGCAGGCGTGGTAGAGGGAGACCTGGCGGCAGTAGAGGCCTACAAGTCGTCTGGTGGCGACATTGCCCGGCAGCTCACTGCTGACGAGGTGCGCCTTCTCAACCGGTCCTCAGCGTTTGACATAGGCTTCACCCTGGTCCACTTGGCCATCCGCTTCCAGAGGCAGGACATGCTGGCCATCCTCCTCACAGAGGTAAGCTTGCCTATAGATGGGGGGGGGGTCACCACCACACCGGAAGGGGATTAAGAGGCACCAACTGTCAAATCCGCAGAGCCTATATCGTTTTCAGTAATGCCGTCTCCTTTGAGAAACCGGGGCTGTTAACATACTTTCAGCCAGTTGAACAGGTTGTCCATTCATTCAATACCCTCTACACGCACCTCTATACACACATATACATGCACTAAAAGCTCATATTAGCAGAATGGATAGGGGCATTTTGTAAGAAGACACATTTTGTAAGAAGATTATGCAATTTTAGCCTTATAAAAATGAATCGGTAACTAATGATTGTGTGACTTTCTTTTGGGAATTCATCACGCTGCACACAAGTTGGGTAGCATTCAAAGCCAAACAATCAGGGTGGAAGTCAGAAGTGTTCCTCTAACTGTTCAAGGGTATTTGGACGTTCTGTACTTCTCTATTTCAACCATGTAGTTCTATCATTGTTATGGCTCAGAGTGGACAATATATGGCCCATATAATGTCTACAATAACAAGAGAAGTGCACTTTGAGGATTAGCTAGAGGATTAGCCAGGCTGCAATCCTGCCATTGGTCCCTAATGGACATGATGCCATAGAGCTGAAGTGGTATACAGGGAGGGCACACAGTGGTTAGGAAAGGCATGGAAGGCTGCACAATGACACAAGTGACTGGTTGGACAGAGACAAGAGATGGCATGTGTACTGCCTCCATTTAGGGAGTACGGGCGTTATGCAAATGCAACAGGACCATATTTCTACAAGAATAGATCTGAACTATCCTCATGAACCATTGTCCCTTTTTTACTTTGTCAAAAATGATCGGTTTCTCATTCTGTAAACGCAAAATTGAAACATTGCTTAAGTCTTATAATATGTGTCTCAAGCATCCGTTCACCCCCATGTTAGTGTATTTGCCTCTAGCTTCCATTAATGAGTGTGTGTCTGTCTCGCAGGTGAACCAGCAGGCAGCTAAGTGCATCCCCTCTATGGTGTGCCCTGAGCTGACAGAACAGATCCGCAGGGAGATTGCGGCCTCGCTGCACCAGCGCAAGGGAGACTTCGCCTGTTACTTCCTCACTGACCTGGTCACCTTCACCCTGCCTGCAGGTGACCGCTCTACCCACTACCTGTTGCAGCTAACCCTAACCCCAACCCGAAAGGCCTAAAAGTGTGTCCTCTAGCCTTATTAAACATCTGAGTCAAACGACACTCACCCCACCCACCATTCAGTCTTAACATCTCTCTACTTGACGTCCTTGGATGATACAAGCTGCATTTACTCTGCCATGGCAGAATGGGAAAATAATCTGTCCTGTGTGTTGGGGATTATATTCACAATTCAATTTATTGCTCATCTGTAGAATTTTCCTCCAAATGATATAAATGTGCACCATTTCAGTGTGTGATCTTGAATGTTTTTGTTTTCTTCCTTCCACCGGAGAATTGGAAGAATGGTGCCGCTGAGATGAAAGATTGTGTAGGGTTCACTAGAAGATTGTAATTTATTTATGTATGTGTGTTATGCCAAGTATTTCTGTGCAGACTGAACTTGGCCCCAGGCCAGCTGTATGGCCCTCTTTCTGTGTGTCTCTTTCAGACAAAGCCGGTGCCATTCACTATTGAGCTAGAGAAGAGCCACCAGTGTTCTCGCTCTGTGTGTGTGTGTACAGTTCAATACACACAGAAACACAACATGCTGTGCAGTGTGCCATTGATGAAATGTCAACCAAAGTGTAGCAGTTTGTGTTGCCTCTGGTGCAGTGTAGCCATTAGAAGGTTATAATAAGCATGAAAATGCAGTACTTTAACCACGTATCTTTACAGATATAGAGGACCTGCCGCCTGCTGTCCAAGAGAAACTGTTTGATGAGGTATTAGATCGTGATGTACAGAAAGGTACGCAACATTCATATACAATCATATCTATTATCTGCACCTATCCCTAATCTTCATTCATTCAAGCCCAGTCTTAAACTCTGCATGAATCTCGATTTGTCGCGTAATTCATGACGTGGGTATTGGTTATCTGATTTGTGAGTGGGTGAACACAGTACATCAGCCCTGGCTCAGATGTGCTGATAAAGAGAGTGGGGGGCTCACGTTTAGGAGCCCCAATCTGCTGCTCTGTTCTCCTGTCACCAACCAGCCCACCACCTCCTGCCTCACTCTTCTGTTCCCACTCTAATTAGGCTAATTGAGCTTTCTCGTTTCCCTCCCACACACTTATCCAGTGACACTCCCAGGACTTGTCTGTGTGCTTGTGTGCGTCCTTCCACTGCCTGTCTTGAGTGTTGTACTGTATGTCTCAGAGGAACCTTGTGACCTATTTAAGCTCCCATAAACTGGGTTACAGGGGAGAAATGTTCTGGGTTTGTAGGTAATGATTGAGAAACGAGTAATGGCGTGTTCAACTATGTCTTGGTAGAAAAAAACTCTGAAAAGGAGGTTGCGAGAGACACTGTGTTTCCATAACGACTACCTGCGGTAGCTGCCACCATCTGCAACTCTCACGTGCTCCCATACTGACCCTATGTGATCAGAGTAACAACTATTATCAACATTTCGACCAGTACTTTTTCCGTTTTCATTATGGTTGCTGGTGTATTAAAATGTCCACTGCCTACGCAGCATGAAACCCAGTCGTGTTTGTTGTGATGCACAGCTCACAGAAAATGCAGTCCACTTCATGTGTTGTCATCGAAAAAGTAGAACTTTTCTTAACTTTAGAAAGCACTCCGCTCTGTCCACCTTGCAGCTGTTCCCCCTGTATTTACTGTACAACTGTTACTCTTATGTGTTTGTCTGTCATTGTATAGAGTTGGAAGAGGAGTCTCCCGTCATCAACTGGTCTCTTGAGCTGGGCACGCGCCTAGACAGTCGGTTGTATGCCTTGTGGAACCGCACAGCCGGGGACTGTCTGCTGGACTCTGTACTACAGGCCACCTGGGGCATCTATGACAAGGACTCGGTCCTCCGCAAGACCCTTCACGACTGCCTGCATGACTGCTCGCACTGGTGAGACACTGAAATCCAGGAAAAAGTGCCGGTTTTCCAGTACCGGACAAATTATGTAAAATGATAAATATCTAAAAGGTTTTTGAAATGGTATGGCAATTTGTTTAGACTCTTTACCATGTTACTGTGGTCATCAAGAGCCAAATTCACTTCAGTCAACGAGGCCTCAGATACTTCACTTCTCTATATGTGTGCACTGTTAAACTTTATCCCGGTTTACAGTACTTCTCTGTTGAGCAGTATCTAATTAATAAAAGCAACTATGTTCTATTATTGTGAACATTTAACTTGGAACTAACCTCACACCTGAAAATTGTCACACACACAATCCTCATTGCATATTCAGAAAGAACTGTAGGCTGTTGAAATAAATGCATCGAGGGACTGAACAGAAATGTTGTGAATGACTTGGCTGCCGGTGGATCTCGTTACTTTTTTGAAGACATTTCCTGACTACATAAAGCCCAAGGGAAACATGGATAAACATAAATATTGGTCTTGGAAATTGGTTATAAGAAAGTCATGAAATTTGTTGAGCAAAAGAATGTGTAGGAACCCTGCCTGAAACTAGCCACACTCACCGCAGTTATGGCTTTGAAAGTCCAAACTGCTGTATTTCCTGCTGCTGTATTCCACTCTATACAGTACACATGACTTTACTAACAGTGCATGAAAGCAAGGTTTAGCTATTTGTCCTAAGCCACTGCCCTGCTGGGAGTTGTTCTGTGGTTTGATTTGACTACAGGCTTAATCATCACAGGACCACTACCTCAATTTATTTACAGTACATACTTCCCTCACAGTCAAATACAGTCAATTTGGGTACTTGGTAAATAAGGGATGATCTCCTCCAATGTCTGTTTGTACCGTGTATGACTTTGTTTAGTATGTGTAATCAGGGTGTCTGCTGAGCCTTTAAAACGTCTTGATGTTTTAAACAGAATTATCCAAATTCAAAGCCTTAGAGGGTACCGGTACATATAAAGGCTTGCATATAGTTATGAATTGCATTTGAGTTGTAGATGTTAAATACTGTTTCATAAGTCTTGAAAATGTTTTTTCATGACTACTTTTCTGGTTGCAGAGACCTCCAGGCTTATTTTGGGGGTGAAATTGGTCCAAAATGTGATTTACATTGTTATTAACAAGATCTTTAAAAGTCTTAAATGTAACTTTCAGAAGTCACCCTGGTAACGGATGCGTGTTTTTGTGATGGTTTTGTAGGTTTTATTCACGCTGGAAGGAGTGGGAGTCATGGTACTCGCAGAGCTTCGGTCTGCACTTCTCCCTGCGAGAGGAGCAATGGCAGGAGGACTGGGCGTTCATCCTCTCTTTGGCCAGCCAGGTAATTATGGGGTTCCTAGTCTTCTGACATACTTCCCTCCAAAATCTATTGAAAGACAGAGAATGCCCAAGTATGGTGTGGGAGGGTGTGTGTGTGTGGGAGTTCAGGAGAGGGAGCGCGAACACTTGGCAGTCAAGCATAGTTGGCTGAGATATGCATTGCAAAAGCAAGTCGAGGAAGAAGTGAGGACATCAAATCAAGGATAATCCATTGAGTGTTGCAAAAGAAGAAGTAGAGGGAAAGAGACGAGAGATGGAAAGACAAGAGATCTGTGGAAGATGGATCGTGAGAACAAATGGATGAGGGAGAGGGAGGACATAAGCAATTAAGATGGATCCACTAAGATGTAGTTGTAGGCTGACTGCTCATCTGCCTGCTGATGCAGCAACATGTGACCCGGGGATTAGAGGCGTTTAGCTCGGGCAGCCACTCTACTGGCAGTATAAACAAACACTTCATGTGATCTCCGTCTGAGGCTTTGACAGTGAGAGAGCGATGCAATCCAAGAGATAAGATCAGCCTTTATATCCCTTAGGTGTGGAAGACTTTGACTCCCATTTTAACATTAAATGTTTTTTGTTGCTGTATCTAAGATCAGTTATGCAAGCTGCTTTAAAGATTAGATATAAATGCAGAGATGGGAAAGAGAGAGAGGGGGCATGTGATAAAAGTCAGGAGACTGATGCGAACCTGCACTGTTGCAAGTTTATAGTATGCGCCTCAGCCCCCTGAGACATCAAGACGCCCCGAGTTCTGCAATATGATGCCTGGCAGCCGCTGTTCTCAGCCCCCTTCACTGTTTTGTAGTTGTCTGAATATTGAATATACAATTGGAATAGTACATATGGTTACATCTACTTCATCACTAATCACTTATGTATTGTATCCTTTTTGGTCTCTTTTTGTTTTTTCCCCCCACACAGCCTGGGGCCAGCCTGGAGCAGACCCACATTTTTGTTCTTGCACACATTCTTCGCAGACCGATCATAGTCTACGGAGTGAAATACTACAAGAGTTTCCGTGGGGAAACGTTAGGCTACACTCGATTTCAAGGTGAGCCAGCGCCGGGGTAAACCATTTTCATAAGATATTGTTACACTTAAATGGTCATTCACATAAGGGCTGTGTGCTTATAGTTCTATACCTGAGGGATTTGGTTCTCAGTACTTGGGCTCAGTCAGTGTACTGACTGTAGACCTGTAAAATTAATTCCATCATGATCATCATTTGGCTATAGGATTCTAAATCATATCACATGTGGTCTGTGGTCACTTTTGCCTGAACAGTGAGTCCTGCCCATAGCCGCTTTATAACCTGGATTTGTATATGAATGATAGGGGGCCCGGAGATGGGGATGCATAGCTACTATGTAACTGTGATTGTGTTGTGACAGTTACTTTGGTGACATTATACTACGGGTGCCTTCAAGACACATGGGAACTGGGAAGTTTCCACCTCCTAGTGGGAACTATGACGCTTGAACGGCCACCAGGGATCGACGTATCGATATCGATACGGCGATACTCGCATACTACCGGTACTCATTTGGTACCGATTTCAAATGAAATTGTTGTCCAGTTGCATCACTCCCCTGTCCTTCTGCACTTTCATAGCATGTAATATGTTTCTGCCAATGAACCGCAACGGGGGTGAGGCCTAGGACACGGCCGGCACACGTCATGTAATCGGCGAAACCTACATGAAGCAAAAAATTCCACGCACCCTCCTTCCTTCTATCAGTCATTGGGAAGATAGTCGAGTCCGGCCAGAAACATAGTGTGGTGCTACTTTTCATCAGTAGAAACAACTATAGCCCGATATGTTAACTAGACTTATGTTTAAAGGCATTTAAAGGAAGATTTGTGTTGGAGTTTGTGTTACTGTAAATTGTGACACTCAACTATCCCCAAAATATCGGTTTTTGGTCTCTTCGATCACTAATAATCGCTGTCGGCCCTGAAAAAAACATCGGTCTATTGACAGGTTATCACTTTTAAAGTGCTAAAATGAATATAATATGTGCAAAACAAACGCCACAATTCAAATGTGCATAATAAAAAAATGAACACAAAGCAGTCTAAATAGATTTGTTAAAATATTTTTTCATGCTTACACTTTTTGCTATAGGGCCCTCTAGTGGCTGCGGTGCCCTAAATGGCCGTTTATGTGTCAGGGGCCGGTTGATACCAAATTATTGAATTACCAAAATTCAAGTGGACTCGAGGAGGAGCTGGGAACTTACAAGTAGGACGTTTCCCACCTCCCGGTTGTCTTGAAGGCAGCCTTACTGTGTGGATAGTCCTTTCCTAATTTAGCCGCATCCTCAGTCCGTATCCCGGTCTACACTACACATGTCTCTGTATTACCGTAACTCTCTTAGTAACATTGCATGGTAATATGTGACAGTTACTTCTCCTTGAAACGCTCCAAGATTCCTCCATATTTATTTAGGCAAGGTTCCCAGTCTATATTCTCCGTGGCTTTGGTGACTTTATACTTGTTTGTTACCACGCTTGTAACGCTTGTAAACAAACGTGGCGGAGACACGTGTGGTGGAAATGGAGTAAACTGGTTCAGTGACGTCAGGCCTCGTTGTACCAAGAACCAAAGCCGGGGTTAAAGCTTCAAGCATCCACAGGAAAAGATCGATCTCGGGATTGTATTAATCGATATCGGATCATTCAAATGAAGATCGATTTGAATCTGAAAATTGATTATTATTTTTGCAGTAGCTCTGTACACACCCATTCAAATCAATGCAGACTCCAGTAGGTCATTGAGCAGCATAAAGTGATGGCCAGTGAATGAGCTATGCTAAGCTGGAGTGGGTATAGTACTGGTGCCATGACTCCAGTCTGCATTGCACGCTAATTGGCCAATGATGTGTAGTGTGCGTCTGGAGCAGGAAGTGGGCCCAGTAGAAGCCACAGAGGAGGAGGGAAGGTGAATTCATGAAGAAGCAGAGCACCCGCTGCACAGAGCTGCTCTCCCTCCTCCCTCCTCACTGCTCACAATGGGCCGGTTGTTTTCCGTCGGCTGGAACACAGCCACTGCTAGAGTCACGTCAGATACTAGATGGTGCTCAGCCCCGAGCAGCATTCACACACTGTAATTTGAGCGTAAAACTGCAGGGCCTATTCTGTCCACATGGCTTGTGTGTCAGGAACTCAGGCTTTTGTCATGGCCTGCAATAGTTCCCAGCTGGTCTGGCGTGCGTTGTCTGAAACTGTGTTTTTCCAGGTGTGTACCTGCCTCTGTTATGGGAGCAGAGTTTCTGCTGGAAGAGCCCCATTGCCCTGGGCTACACGCGGGGCCACTTCTCTGCCCTGGTGGCTATGGAGAATGATGGCTACGACAATCGCGGCGCTGGCGCCAACCTCAATACAGACGACGACGTCACGGTCACCTTCTTGCCACTAGTGGACAGCGAGAGGAAGCTCCTGCACATTCACTTCCTGTCCACACAAGAGGTAGGGATCGATACCGGGTGTTGTGCAGCTTATGAGGCCGTAACTCTTTGCTTTCGGCGTGCTGTTGCTGTGCGTGTTCTGTAGTGGATGTTTCCTCGATAGTGAATTTTGTGATGCATGACTGTGGTTGCGGGTAGTTTCATGTCTTAAGTATGTTCCGGTTTGTCCCCTGATGAGTAAAGCAGTGTTTGTCTGTGACTCAGATGGGCAACGAGGAGCAGCAGGAGAAGCTGCTGAGGGAATGGCTGGACTGCTGCGTGACAGAAGGAGGCATGCTGGCAGCCATGCAGAAGAGCTCCCGCCACCGTAACCACCCTCTGGTCACCCAGATGGTGGAGAAGTGGTTGGACAGATACCGCCAGATCCGCCCCCGTGCCCCTCTCTCTGATGGAGAGGAAGAGGAGGATGAAGATGAGTGAGGGGGGCCAGAGAGAGGGAGGAGACTGGACACCCACTGTGGCCCGTGGGCTCTGGAGGAGTAAATTACTATCAAGATTTTTTGTTCTTCCCTTTCCCCAAAGCGTAAATCTTTAACTTGTGATAATGCATGTATTATGTAAGCTTTGTGATGGGGGGGGAAACCAGCACCAAGGAACCTGATTATTTCTTTCATGAAAGCACATTTAGTTTGCTTTCCTCTTAGTTTGTCTCCTATCCTCAGATCTTCTCCTCATCTCGCAATACTCGACCAGAGAGAAATAACTAGTACATATAGGAACATATATTTAAGGAAATCCCGAAGCTGCACTTGATGAGACATTTTATTTACAGAATTGCCTGACAGAAAGTTTACTTAAAACTGAGAGCATTATTATTCCATTATGCGTCTGTTAAGGTTGAAAGAGAACCTATTTTCCTGATTGTTAATCCCTTCGCAAGCCTCCTGCAAACCCCTTCTAAGGTTGGATTCTATTTATTTGTGCAGAGGCAAGACCTTTATTCTGCCCCGTTTTTCGTTTGTGTTTTGTTCGAGTCATGCAATCTTGAAGAATTCTATGTTGCACATATAAACATACATTCTGTGAGGGGGAAAAAAAGTTTACTGACATGTTAATGTGTGATTTAGTACCTCATTTTGATGTTTGAGTGGTGGTGATGCTGGTGGGGAAACTAGAAAACCAAACACTCAACGCATTAACATTAAATTTGACTCACTCACATCCTCCTTGTTGTTGAATTAGTTATTTCATCTCCAGTTCCCAGACTGTTGTGTTTGACTGTCACTCCAGTCTGTGGTTTCTCTTGTACTCAAAGCACATTGGGTCAAAAAGTTTGATTTACCAATTCGACAGTTGATGATTACCAATATGTTGATGGTCCCACACCTTCCCAGAACTACAGTATGAGAGGTTTGAGTTACATTTCAAATGATTTCAGGCTTTTGCAGTAAAATTGAATAGGACATATTTAGCTTATTTTCAAAACTTAGTGCAAGTCTGGTGCATGCTGCAATTCATTTTCTTTGAATCCTATGGGTTGCCCCGTCAGGGTTTCTTGATATACAGCGCCCCCTTGTGACAGAATCTGAAACGATGCATGCTGGGGGATTAAATGGATGGTATTTCATAATGAGTAATAAATGGGATCTAAAACATGCCACTGATAATACTACATAGAGGGGATATCGATCATCAAGCATGCACAGTCAATGCAGACAGTTGGTTCTCAGAATTGTATCTTTTATTTGAACTGCACTGAATGCTAAATGTTCACCTTGTACAA
>OMOT01042905.1:0-12861 GCA_900312575.1 Acanthochaenus luetkenii | reverse complement strand
TATATGTTTCATGATAGACACATTATTTCCAATATGGACCTTCAGGACCTGTATGCCTCCAGGACCCGGAGGCGTGCAGGAAAGATTGTGGCCGACCCCTCTCATCCTGGACACAATCTGTTTGACACACTTCCCTCTGGCAGGAGGCTGCGGTCCATCAGGACCAAAACCTCTCGCCACACAAACAGTTTCTTCCCTTCTGCAGTTAGTCTTCTCAACAAGGCCCGGGACATCCATTGACACAGACTCTATCCCGCCCTCGTGGTCACTGCACGTTCATTGGCGCAAGGCCTACACCTGTTCCATGTTCTGCTCAATCATTCTGTATTGTCGATGTCACTATTCTATTTTATTTATTTTTATTTGGGCTATTGCACGGCTGTTCAGCCCTTTCAGATATATTGCACATATTGTCCTTGTTTTTTTGCACTACCTCCTTGTTTTTTGCACTACTTCCTTTTTGAGTTCTTATTACTATTGTTCTTATGTTGTCTGTATGCACCAACAACCACAGCAAATTCCTTGTACGTGAAAACTACTTGGCGATTAAACCAATTCTGATTCTGATTCTGATTCTGATTCTGAAAAGGGGAGGCCAAGAGGGAGGCCAAAAGGGAGGCCAAGATGCTGCGTCACATGGACTGGCCTCACCTTGGTCCCCTGATGGGCCCGTTTCAGCATCCTCCCTCAGCCACTGACCCATCCCTGGAAGAGGCTATGGGTGATACAGCAAGGCTCAGATGACACATAGCCCATCTGCACCTTAGACAAGCAGTCTAGTTTATGTAAATCAATCAATCAATCAATCTTTATTTATATAGCCCTATAACAGTGTAGCACTGGAAGAAAAGCTTACATTTCCAGGAAAGCCCTGTGTGCAGTGGCCGGTAAATGAAACACAATTCAATACAGCAGCTACAATACATTTAAAAAAAGATGAAGAAAAAACAGCAGATCATAAACAGTGCAAAATAAATCAGAATAAAATACAAAGGCTTTACAAAAAAAGAAAGAAAAGAAAAAGCCCAGTATGTTGAACACCAACAGCAGTAGGTGTGGAGATAACAGTGATAGTATAGTTATACGTTATGTAGTGGAGCTAACCTCTAGTGAATGATACAATGGCCTATAATACTCCTCTTACTGGGGACCCCTGGAACCACTGCAAGGATCCCTGGAGGTTCCTTCTTTGGGAGCTGCTGCCTGACTGTTCTATCAGGCTGACTCTACACCTAAGCTGTGTCAATCAGAGTCAATCAGAAAGGCCATAACTAACGTCACAACCCCACTTTGCAGCCAGTTCCTGTAGTGTAGTGGTTATCACGTTTGCCTAACACGCGAAAGGTCCTCGGTTCGAAACCGGGCGGGAACATCTATGACGATTTTCAACAAGTTTGTCATCAACAACGTCAATAAATCCAAACTCATGCCACGGTTTTGTAGGTACTCTGTAAATTGTTGGTGTTTCTTGAGTGCGCCAGTGCTGCGCCGAAAACTCATATTGTAATTGTCTAATCAGTTTCATTGTAATGCAGTTGATTCACGTGTGTAGGTATATACAGCAACACAAATATATCGTTATTATGTGTGATTCATGTGTAGGGGACTGTAGGCCACACAGAAACCAACACTGATGGTGCACGTTCACCAAGTCTCCACAAGATGGCTGCATGAAGCGAGCTAAACATGGTCTGAGAAAGATATTATGAAAAGGTCTATGCCTTAGCCTAACCACAAAGTCATAACCCGCACCAAATACTAATGAAATGGTAGTACTTCAATTTAATGCAGTACCAGTAACTATACAGGCCCGTTTACAGTTGAGGAAGAAGGACAACAAGTCAACAATTTGTGGGATCGGTCATGATTTTGTTTTCTTTTTCTAGATGCCCCGGTTATCTTACCCACTGGTTGGCTATGATCCATTAATTCATGTTCATCCAGCCATCAGTCATGAGGACAAGACATATCAGCAATTACATTTTCCTAATCTCAAGTAATCTCGGTATAGCCCACAAACAATAATGTTTAAAATTTGACCAGGTAATACTAATAATACTACTACTACTACTACTAATAATAATAATAATAATGTGCTACAAAGTTAAAAACATAGCAAACAAACACAAAATAAAAATGACTAACAACAGTGAACACTAGATTTAACAGAAAAAGGCCTTCCTAAATAAAAAGTGTTTTAGGCCTGTCTTAAAAGAGTAGATACCCTAAATGATCAGGAAGGCTATTCCACAGGAAGGCTATTCCACAGGAAGGCTATTCCACAGGAAGGCTATTCCACAGGCGCGGCGCAGCTGAGCAGAAGGCCCGCTCCCCCGTGGTGCGGAGCTCGGTACTGGGGGCCCTGAGGGGCAGATCTGAGGGTGCGGGTGGAGGTTTGTGGAGTAATGAGTTCTTGTAGGTAGGGGTGCATATCCATTTATGCATTTATGAGTAAGTAGCCAGATTTTGTAGTCGATCCTGAATGAGACAGGGAGCCAGTGCTATTTTGGATGTACTGCATCTGCTGGATGATAGAAGGAGGTTTCCCACAGATGTTTTATATGGTCATTAAGTCAGGTCTGTGTGTAAGATGGTAGAATATTTATATCTGAATATCTACATTTTAGTCCTCCTTCGTATAATATATGTATACAACTGATCATTAATCCTCTTTAATAAATATCAACAAAAAAAATACAGCTCCAAGGCAGATTAGCTGCAGTACTTTACTTTTATTATGAGAAAAAACATCAACAGTAATGTACATAGGGCATCCAGACAGCAGCCATATAGAAGATGCCTGATAGCTCTGCAATGGAAAAGGTTCATACTGTGCACACCAAAGGGTGTTGAAATGACACAAGGTTAGATAAGACTACATGATGTATCAGATAAAGAGCACACACACACACACGTAAATGTATACACACGAGTCCACTCAGCATCATGTATATGATACGGAGGCACGGAAAGATTTGTGAAACAGAAATGACATGGTGTCTAGAGATACTTATCCGCCCTTTAAAACACTTTAACACTGTGAAAATAATTATAATAATTTGCGATATGCCTTACGTTTCTGGTCCTCTTTTGTGGTCTGGTGGTGTATTTTTCTTTTTCCCGCAGATAACTGACCAACCGTAGACAACGTAACGTCATGTTGAAATATTTCCGGCGCGGTTACAATGGAGTTTAGATCCTATTTGCAGACTTTCTAACATATAAATGACACATACAGACCATCATTTCACTGATCGGATCAGTATTGAGCTTTCTACAGTTTTCCTGCAGTGTCTCACTGGGCTACAATAGAAGTCTATTGGGCAATCGTAAATGCTTTGGAAAAACTACGATGTGCTTAGGGTGTATTCTTACATATCTAAGTATGCTCTCCTGTGAAATGTATTGCAATCCGAACATTTTTACGTGCTTGGCATCATACTTTCCCTTTGACGGCACTGGCTACAGGTTTGAGCCAGAATACACAGAACTCGGACATGGATGAGAAGAGAGCAAGAGAAGACAGAGAGGCTGAAGAAGGTGCAGCCATCTGAAGTTGCAGCCGAGGCTAGACCAAAAACTTCGGGGGACTTTTGGTGTTGTTGCAAGAGGTGCAAGCAGATGCTCAGAGAGGAGGAACGTTTGTGTTGTATGGAGCGAGCTCTGTTGCTACCGAATGCCATTGAAAACCTGGATGTAACTATGAATAACACAGAGAAACCTTCTTCCATGTCCCTAAAAGGAGGAAGAGACCCAGGCCAGAGGCCCGAATGGACAACTCTCAGTTCTAAAAGTAATCCTAGCTATTCTGAATGTCTCTACAACGTAGCTAGAGTGCGGACGTTTACAGTGCGAAGTGCGGACAAATGGAACTGTTGTTTCAACATTTGGTTTGTGATAGCCTACATTTCACAGGAGACACACTGAGACCAGTAGAATACACCCTGAGCATCCCGTCTCGGAAAAGCACATTTATTTATTATTATTATTATTTATTTAGTTTTTTCAAAGCATTCATATTGCCCAATAGTCTGCTATTGTAGCCCGCTAAGAGCCTGCAGCAAAACTGTAGGAAGCTCAATACTGAACCGATTAGTGAAATAATGGTCTCTACATGTCATTTGCATGTTAGAAAGTCCACAAGTCCCAAAATAGCAAACGTATCCTTTAGCAGGAGAATCTAAAGCATCAACAAATGCCAGGTCTTGGTGTCAGTCCTTCAGAATAAAAAACAAGGGTTTCTTTCTAGACTGATCATTTTGCATCGACATTCAACAATCATACAGGGAGAAATCCATCGCAGAAGAGGAAGAGATACCAATGTCTCCATCGACAGTAGCCTCAATAGTCCACAATGCAATGTAGCCACAATACAATGTTTATGAACTATTTGGCTATCTAGCAGGTGAGAAAAAGTAAAATGGCGTAATTTGAGGTTGATGATAGCATGGATGAGGTAGAGGTTTTGGGACCCTGATCCAGGGTACACAGAGGAGGAGTCAGGAGAGCTGGAGAGACTGGAGGAGGGAAGAGCTGCTTCATCAGTCCCATTGAAGAGGGATGAAGAACCTAGGTTTTATCCCAATAGGTGGTGCACCTGTGAATGCTGCCCTGCCATGGACATAGAGTGTACTCTGTATATTGCAATTAGTTGGATCGTGCAGCGTTCAACTACAACAGTGTGTCAGTAGATCCTAAAGACCTTGAGATCTACTTCAGCATATCTAAACTTAACTGGAAGAGGCAGCCTCAACCGGCTGGACCAATTGCCGCATTCCCTGTAAAAAAAAAATCAATTTAATAAGCCAAGCTTTCGTCGAGGAGTTGTCCCAGTAGGGGCCATCCGTGTAAATAACAATTTAAAGGTAAAATAACAAAAATAACAAATATAATCTCTAACCCTGGGTGCAATGTTTTTCTTGTTGTGCTGACTTTATCAATGGATTCAATTTGTCCTCGCATTTCTTCTTTGTCTGTGGCTTTGAGGCTAATTTCTTACTCACACACACACACACACACACACACACACAAAACAACAACATGCTAACAAGCAACATCAACAACCAACACCGAAACAGTGTGCTGAATCTAAGAGACTCCAAAATCAAGGTGACTAACTAAATTACGTTTCTCCAAAGTCAGATACAGACACAGTCAGACTCATCGACAAGCTCTGGAATGATTAATCAACATTTTATTTCCAGTATGTATTTTTTAACAATTCAAAAACAACATATTTGAGGTGCATAGTCATGAAGGGAGCATGAGCACAAACACAGATCCAGAAACCTGGGGTTGTTGTCTTGTTGTGCGTGTGTGTGTATGTATGTGTGAGCGAGTGTGTGTGTGTGTGTATGTTTGCTGAATGGACTGTGCTACGACATTAGCAAATGATGGTGATTCACTTGTTTTACTGCTAATATTTGCACTTCATACAGTTCTACTATAAAATACTATTATTTTCCATGATGTCAATGGCCTTGGAGAGCGGAAGTTAAAATGTGTAGATAGGAAATTCTTGCCTAGATTGGAGATAGGATTAGTTGTACACCAGCTGTATGTGTAGAAAAAACTTGTTCAAATTGTGTAAAATGCAGGACTGCAGAGAGAAGAGGTGGACAGGTCACTGTCAGCACGTGCTTATAATTCAAATCTCTTGAAGGCAATCTAGCTAAGCCTTGGTCTGTGAGATATTCTCCTCCTTCAAAGGTCGTAGGAGGCAGTTTGCTAGGCGTGTAAAATGTCATCACACAATGTATTGTGATACAAAGCCACGATACGGATCGTGGAGCGGAAAGGTGTTTTCTGATAGCAGCTATTGCCATGTTGTGGCAGAGCTAACAACACAAATTCAATAACATTTTGTTCCTACTTACTTAATATCTCATATTAAGGAGGAAACATATAAGAGAGCTGAAACGTGTTTCATGTAGGCAGCTTTAATTTCAGCTTGACTTCTGAAATTGAGGCAATATCGTATATTGACAGTATCGTATATTGACAGTATCGTATATTGATTCGCCTTGTTCGCTGAACATAAAGTTCTACCCTTATACCTTTACTGAACCATACTGATCCTATTTCAGCGACATCTCCCTGGGTCAGGTTTGTAAAGGGGCAGTTTACTGAACTAAACTGACCGAAGACCAGTGGTTTGATCTGATCTGTGTGGAATGTGGGAAGCAGAGAGCAGACGTCAGACTCTTGGCTTGGCAGTGTGAGTTTCAGCTGCTAGAAATATCAAAGTACTAAGTATGTACCTTATATATACGATTTAGCATTGTACTGCCACCACTGCAGCAGTAGTAGAGCATGTTCTAGTAGTGTGGGTGTACTATATGAGAGGTCGTGGTAGTCGTGTAGTCACAACAGCAGACATCAGACTCTTGGATTGGCAGTGTGAGTATCAGCCGCTCTGGCAGTAAGAGCAATTCTAACTCTATCAGATCACCAAACACTATGCTACTTTTGTGAATAGTTTGAACACTATCACTATCTGTTACTATATAATGCTCTCTGTAACCGTCATCGATTTGATAAAGGGTCTTTGTTGGCACAAAGTTTGGCCTGTACCCTTTTGTTAACAGTAGATTTAATGTAAACGTACATACTCATCATCCCCCTTGTTAAATTTGAATAAATTGCCCGTTGACCGCAGGGAGTAACTCTATGTGTAATCACAACACTAAATATTGGGAATAGTTGAAACAATAAGGAACAATTTCAGCACTATGTGTCATTATATATCACTCTCTAACTATAGGGGTAATTATCACTCTCCGAGAATAGCGAATAATCATAACTCTGTAGGAAGAATTGCATGACTCTATAACAACAAACAATAATAATAGCTTTAGCCTTAGTGGCCACTGGCTTTACATTTTACTCTTTTAATGTGCATCAGAATGGGTTAAGACGGGTCCCATCCTGTCAGTGGGAATCGATGCTTGTAGAAATGATTTTGTTCTCATCATCTGCCACTAGAGGGTAGCATTATTCTATATGTTAATGTCATACAGTTATAATGTGATACAGTTGTGGTTTGGTTGATATGGAACACTTTGGATGTACCCTCTTTACAGAGGGATCTGTACTCAACTGGTTAGACAAGAAAGCAAGTGTGTGTGTGTGTGTGTGTGTATGTGTGTGTGTGTGTGTGTGTGCTTCCGTACATCCGGAACATTCACAGGTTTACAACACAGCAAGAATACTGTATCACTGCTAACACAGTAGTACATCACAGATAGATCAGTCCTGATCCCATTTATACCTGGCAATACAATTCCAATGGAATTAAAATACACACCTAAATTGTGCACCAAGCCACATTTCAAACCAAGTGTAAATGCACGCAAGGAGGTTAGGACTAATGGATGTTCTTTATCCACCTACTATAGAGGAGTACAAGTATCATCCTTGGGTGAGAAACATTGAGTTTTGTATTGTATATTTTGAGATTGTGTTTACTGGGTCCATTGGGTGTTTTTTCATGTGTCCACCTACCAAAATGTTTTAACAACTGTTCATGGTAAAGCCATGAAAGAAAAACAGGATTATTCAGTGGGGCTGTGGACAAAAATGAATCCATGACCCAAGTAGGATTATAATAGGATAGGCGTGAACATTCCGTGACAGACACGGGTTATCAAAAAGTCACTGTAGAATTGCCCTTGACCAATAAGAGGTTGAGGTCAGCAGTGCTTAATAACGTAGCTTGGAGCGAGGTCCAGACAGAATCTTCTTGATACATCTCCTATCTGCACTGGGATTTTGTTACCTGGTGTAAATGGGACCTGCTATGGATTGATCCAAACTAGATACATCTGTCTAATGTAGATATATGAGTCTAATGTCTATATATTAGTCCAATTGAGGTACATTAGTACAGAGATACATACATTATTAGTACAGTGATCAGTGCATAGGACGGACAGAGCGCCATCACAGCCAGTCCACACAGCTATAAAGTGTCTGATATCTGTCTTAAGAAGGATGCACTTCAGTATTAGAGAGCAGCACGCTGACACAAGTGAATAAAATAATAGAAAATAAAGAGCTCCATTCCAGTGAAACAACAATTAGTCAGAGATATATTTAAATGGTTTCGACTGACACATTGCCTTTGTCAGGTACTCAGACAAACTTGATAAAGACAATATGAAAATGTTGGTTTTCGTAAAGTCTGATTCTACGTTACATAAGAACCATAACTGTAAAGTCACTTCCACGACTTCTTATTTC
The DNA here is from genome assembly GCA_900312575.1 of Acanthochaenus luetkenii. Lineage (NCBI taxonomy): Eukaryota > Metazoa > Chordata > Actinopteri > Beryciformes > Stephanoberycidae > Acanthochaenus > Acanthochaenus luetkenii. Next base: position 4,620 of record OMOT01042905.1, on the reverse strand, counting down.
TGCAGCCACTCTGCTTTTTCCAATGGTAAAGTGCTGTATTGTTAGTACGCAAGGCCAGTGTACCACACTTATCAAAGTGGCTCTCACCATGCATGTATATTGTGTACGTGTGATTACGTGCACGTGTGTGTGTGTGTGTGTAGCTATCAGCTCCCCCTGTTATCCCAGCAATGTGTGTGGGTGGGGCAGCTCATGTCTGGCAGCCGCAGAGAAGTGACTGTCCTCTCACACTATGAATGAACCCACAAAGAGCAGGTCCTGGTTTCAAATGGGCATCTTAGCACTAAGTTCATCGCTGGGCATGATCTTAGTATGGGACAGAGTAGAGATGCTAGATTTGAAAGAGATCGGTGGACCTATCATTCATTGTATATGATTGTGAGCATGTAAAAAAAAAAAAATCACCCGTGGCAAAACAAAATTAACATAATTTTATGTTTTAAGTTAAATGAGATTGCATCTCAAGAGTTACCATTGTTTACTATAGGCATATTCTGTCATCTGAAATTATTTCTTTCTTTCAACATAAATACATTTGAAATATAACAAAATATTGCTGTATTTTATTTTGTTAGTTTGGAGGGTTTGTTCTCCACCTGAACTGCTACGTTCACCAAACTCTTGTAAATCTGTACCTCTAAAATTCCAATACCATTTGGAAGCCCGATACATTATTTTTGTACAAACCTCTGACATTCATTGATACCCAAATATCTCAAATACAGTTAAAATATCTAGCTGCAGGTTAATTGAAACCTTGAACTAGAAAAAAGTAGTGGCAGGTTGAATAAGAAAGTTGGCAAGGAAAGATGAACCACTGGCCTATTGTGGGACATTCATTCGGTAATATCATCCATGTCATCAATTAAAATGTAAGTATTTGATAATGTCCATATATTTGAAATATACTCCCTGACATTCTTTTGCAATGATTCATCCATGTGCTGTGCAATCTCTGCCATTGAGGCAGTGGTACATACATGTGTCTACTGTATTGTTAGCAGGTTTTTGATTGGAAGGTAGTCAGTTAAGAGCCCACATACTGGTTGGGAAATGTGGTATGGAAGTGAAATTGTAACTGGAGAGTTGCTTACGTTGCTCCTCGCCTATACACCACCGACGTGCCTTTGAGCAAACTACTTAACCCCATAACGTCTCCAGTGGAGCTGTTCAGCAGCCTACAGTCTGTGACTTTGTTCCTACCGTTGAATTTGTGTAAATGTGTCTTTCCCCCTCTTGCCCCACACATTTCTGCAGGCCATTACTCTAAAAGAAGAGTCGCTTCTCTGTCAACGTGACCCGGTTGAAGGGGTATGAAAATGTGTAGCAGTATTGGTAAAGAGGTGCTTATCAGATGAGGTTGACGTGAAGGGTTAGATGGAGCAGTATCGTGGTGCTAGACAACATATGAAGATATATAAGAATGCGCACATGCTAATAATGCATTGGTTATTAGTCCGAAGCGGCATAAATAAAGTACATTCATTTCTATAGTGAGCTGGGTTGTCTGGGGATTGTCTCTGAGGAGGGTTAGGGTTGGTTGTTTTTATACATTTTCTGTGTTTTTATCCTCCAACCAGCAGGGGTAGCAGAAGCAGAACAGGCACCTGTGTTTCATCTATAGCAAAACAATATAAGGTGTGCAGAACTGGATGCATCAGTCACCTTAGCAAGCCCATCTGTCAGCCTAGCTAGCCTGTACCAGAGCCAACAAAGCTGCCACCTGTCTGTCTGTCGGCCTTGATGAACCAAACACCTCCGCTACCGGTCGAGCTGGCTGGCTAAGCTCAGACCCTGCTACAGTATGTCAAACCTGGACCCGGCGGTAAACATGTACGGTGAAGTTCAGATCGCCATGGCAGTGGTTAAGGTCAAAGGTTGGATCAGGGCCAAAAAGGCCAGGTTAATGATCACAGGTGCATTCAACGTGTGGTTTTATAACTCTGTCTAGAACAGTAAGCCATATTTAAACGACTACAGTATCAGGACCTGATCTCAAAACGTGAAAACTCTATCTTACAAGCAATGGTTTAAAAAATGATGTCATTCATGAAGTGTGCCAACGTTTATTTGAAAAAAATAAAATAATGATACTTAAAACTCATTATGGCACTTTATGTTCTATGTGCACTACCTCCACATGTTTGTTGATGTTTGTGCACATTTTCGGCTAACATAAAAGTCTATTATGCTAGGAAAACTGTGGCTTATGTTCATGAACAAAATGTCTTGTTGAATGCTCCTCTGGTTGGGGTTAATGGTCAGGTTTGGGTCAGGTGAGGATTAGACAGAAGGTTGGCAGGAGTTGTTGTGCTGTTCTTCAGTTGACATCATGGCAGTTGATAGATTATGGATGGAAATGGATGGTGTGTGTTCCTATTGGTCCGGTTTGTTTGGGTCTAAGTTTGATTTAGAGGGTTAGGGTTGTGGATTACAATAGAACCTCAACCCTTCCAAACCCCTTCCGCGCCTTTCAAAAACTGTAATGTTCAGATTGTTACATTATGAATGAGATTACATATATTGAGTTTTCTATATTAAATTCCTCTCAAGAGTATGAAATGTTGAAAAACACCTGGAACGGATTGACTTTTAATTGCTCATCTCAGAAATTGCACAGTTAATAAGGTCAATTTGTTGCATTGCCACATCATGGCATACTTTGTTACTCTAGTCATTTGGAATGTCTTGAGACACTATTGTAAAAATAGTGGACTACTGAAATTCCGCTTACAGAGAAAACATTTCTACTATGGACCATTGAGGTTATACTCTGTGCAAAGCTTATTTTTGTAACCATTGTACTTTGAATGAAACACAGTGATCTGGAAGGTTAACGATCTAAAAAATAGTGACATTTGTTAGAAATAGTAGCCTGCGTAGAAAAATGTGGGTCAGAGAAAAAGGTATGAAAACCACTGATGTATTGGATAGAGAGGGGTAAGGACTGTTGAGGCTCTACTGTAGAGGATGTGTGAGGTTCTAGTGAAATATAGAGCAGGTTGACGACACAGGCTGCAGACTGAGCTACACATGGGCTGCCATTTAGGCGAGTGTGATCCAGACTTCTGCACATTTCACACTTTACAAATCTCAAGCATGATTTAAAATATACATTTTACACGTTCTATTAGTTTAGCCACTAGTAAGATAAAACAGTCCATCGATAACAGCGTTTTCTCTGAATGCGTACATTTGTCTGATGCATATATATATATATACAAACATACAGACATACTGTACATATTGCTCATGCCTTTGGTGTCGCTTTGTTGTCAGCTTTGGCTCCTGAAAGTCCATTTTCTGTGTTGTCGTTCCCTGAGGAGGTCACCAGGCACTCTTTACTGGAGGGGCAGGAGAAGCCAAAGGTGAAGATATACACAGCAATCATATATGGATGAAGGTGGGAGTGAGAGACAAAAAAAAGAAAAAAGTTAAGATAATTTCTCAAAGCCAACCACATCATTAAAAATGTTTTTCCAAATGATGGTCTCGTTAGAATTAAATATATGTAATTCAGATTTTACATGTAATAGTAGTTATTTGAAAGCCTAGAACTTGATGTGAATTACTGTCCTGCTCTTTTATTCCAAAACCTGACACCCACACTTACTGTGGAGACTTTTTTCTACGATCGTCTCAAAGATCGTCTCAAAGTAATAATCTGTGATATTTTACATGAATAAATGCTACTCTCTATCGCCAATTCATATAACACAATAGTGATTCAACCTGTTCCCAGATCATGGAAGCTTTTACATTTTCTGTATTTGCTGTTAATGCATTTTACATTTCCAGAAGCAGCAACAGCATTTTTTTTGAGGAGTAATAAGTAACAATATTATGTGAAATAAATAAAACAAGTTATGAGCCATGTATTTATTTTGAGCAACTATCCCATGCTGTCTGTCTACTTACTTCTTCTCATCATCCTTCAGCAGGAAGTTAACAACCAGGGCCTTTATCACCATGACGAGGATAACTAAGCCGATGACTCCGCCCACTGCCGAGACAATGATGACCGTCAAAGTATTGTCATCCTCCCTCACTGGAGAGAGGGAGAGCGGTTGAGAGGGAGGAAGAGAGGGATAGAGAGATGGGGGGAACGATGCAGAGAGAGAGAGAGTGACGTTTGGGAGAAGAATGTAGAGAAAAGGACAGAAGGAGAGAGACATTGGACAGATAAGACCGTAGCAACAGGACAGACTCTCAGCTACTTAGTGTGTCTGAGTGCGTAAGCCTAACAGGTATGTGTGTGTGCACTGACATGTCTACGCAAGCATGTGTGTGTGTGTGTGTGTGTGTGTGTGTGTGTGTTTGACGTACGTTGGTCCACCACTATAAGAGTGAAAATGGCGCTGTGGTTGCGGTTCTTCTCCTTGGGATTCCTGGCGAAGCACACGTACTCTCCTTCGTCCTCGAAGCTGATGTTCCACAGCAGGATGGAGATGTTGTTCCTCTTCGAGGAGCCGACAAACTGCACGCGCTCATGTTCCACGGTAACCTTGGGCTCCACACCCTCGATGGGAATCACCGATTCGCACAGCTACATCCACACACACATTTGTGTACACATACACACACACACACACAGGCAGGTATACCCCACATACGCACAAA
>OMOT01042902.1:0-10310 GCA_900312575.1 Acanthochaenus luetkenii | reverse complement strand
CTTTCTCATTTTCAAGAGGGAATCTATTATAGCGCTGTTTTCACAAATGTTATTTATCTTTATTTATCTATTTCATAATCATTTAGCAAATGTAAGTTTCTAATTAAGGCTCATCTTATTTTTGTATGTCATAGACCAGGGGTGCTCAATAGGTCGATCGTGATCTACCAGTCGATCACAAAGGTAGTGTGGGTAGATCGCATGACATTTAAAAAATAGACGTCAGCCTATCATCCATCCCGTCACTTGATACAGGGCAGCCAGTCAGATGACATCTGACTTTTTCTGACATTTAGGTCACTGCGCATGCGCAAACGGCACTAAGTGCAGCAAAACTAACAAGCTAGCTAGTAAGTTACCTCCAATTTTTAGCCCTCGGTTTTTTCTCTTAAACTTAAGAAAGGGTATAAAAATTAGTGGGGGAGCTGGACCAAGTAAAAAGACAAAAACGTATCACTTTCATACGGAATGGGAGGAGGACTTTTTTTTCACGATGACATTTATGAAGTGCGTTTGCCTCACGCTTTTGACAAACGTTTTCAAGACTTTTCTTTGCTCGAGCCAGTCGCTACATTCATGTGCTATCCTTTTCGGAAAGATGCTGAGGTTGATTCACAAAATTGCAACACTGTTTCACCTGAACTCTTCTGGAGTGGAAGATGAGATTTTGAGCTACCTCCTTGACTGCATTATTTGGCTCCACTTATTTATGTGAGTCAGCCTTTTCCCACATGAAGATCATTAAGTCCAAGTACCGTTCCACCATGACTGATGATCATTTGGAAGTGTGCTTGAGGCTAGCTGTCAGCAGCTAGTGTCCGGACTATACATCCCTGGCTGATTCCATTCAGTGCAAGTCATCAGAGCCCCTCCTTTACCTCCCCTCTCCTAACTTCCCTCCATCTGCCACAATATTTATAAATTAATGTATGTGTCGCATTTTTGTAGTAGGTAGATCATTTTGACTTGGTCATTTTATAAGCAGCTCGCATGCTGAAAAAGTGTGAGCACCCCTGCCCTAGTTGAACGTAACAGAGAATGAGGTTTGTATACCCTCTACGTCTAGAGAATGAGGTGTGTATACCCTCTACGTCTAGAGAAAGAGGTGTGTATACCCTATACATCTAGAGAATGAGGTTTGTATACCCTCTACGTCTAGAGAAAGAGGTGTGTATACCCTATATGTCTAGAGAAAGAGGTGTGTATACCCTATATGTCTAGAGAAAGAGGTGTGTATACCCTATATGTCTAGAGAAAGAGGTGTGTATACCCTATATGTCTAGAGAAAGAGGTGTGTATACCCTATATGTCTAGAGAAAGAGGTGTGTATACCCTATATGTCTAGAGAAAGAGGTGTGTATACCCTATATGTCTAGAGAAAGAGGTGTGTATACTATTTTATACACATGCAAGGTAACAGAGAGTGAATGGGCAGTAAATTGGCACAGATTACACATGGTCAGTAGTTGTGTCTGGATCTCTTTTGACTCTTACACACACACACACACACACACACACACACACACACACACACAGAGACTGTATCTTGGCTTACTTGACATGTTGTATATGCCCCACTGCTTTTTCTCTGTTTCTCCCTTTTATTCTCTTTCAAGTGTTAAGAACTCAAGTATTACCACTTTAACGTAACTCTAATTCTAACCCTTGCCCAAACCTCCAACTCTAAAATAATATTTTCCTCAGTGGTGGCTGGTGCCAAATTGTTTTGGAGGGGCGATTGTTGCGATGATGGCTAAGGTGACCCATTCAATGAGTACATTAACCAAAGTCAACCAATTATTTGATTTTTGTTGTTGTTCTGGTCAACCTCACATAGCATTACCACCAGTAACAAGACAAGGATTGTTGTTATTTTGTTTTTGTTATTATTATCATATTTATCATACATCATCATTATTCTTTGGCTCAGGGAGGGCGACACACAAATCGTCATAATCAGTCAACCGTCCCTGATTTGTTGTTACAATTGGCTAAATGACCTTGCCTATTAATTCCCAGCAACATTGCTTTCCTTGCACACATACGGGTGGTGGTGGAGGCAAAGAGCACACAGAGAACCAAGGGGAACTTGAACTGCAGTATGTCCCATCAATTAATCAAGACACAGGAGGCTGTGTCCAGTCAACACACTCTGACACAAACATCCATCACCTTGTTTATAGACCAGAAACCCTCTGAAACAAAAGCAAGCTCACACGTGCACTCTCTCTCTCTCTCTGATACACCCGGGCGCCGTAATGGCAGCCCTCTGCTCCGGCCCCCCCAGCATGTGTGTGTTGTGCAATTACTTGTGTGTATCTGGGGGGAATCCGTGATGGGTTAAATGCAGAGAATAATTTCACTAGGTGTGTGCGGTGCTCTGTGCATGTGTGTGACAATAAAGGATAAAATTAAAATTAATACACACACACACAGACACACACACACACAGTGGGTGTCCTCTTAAAGGGATACTCTACCCTAAATCGATGTTACCTCCATTTTGTGAAACATTCCACTCCTCCCTGAGTCTGTTTTTATGCATATAGCTGCTTCTGAGACGTTGATATAGAATGTCGTCCTTAATAGTAAAAGTCTTCCCTCTACGACGGAAGTAGGGAAAACACTAGCCTCCATTTCCCATAGAGCCGCACGCTTCAGCTCCTGTGAAAGTCAAAGTCAAAGCAGTGAAAGTAGACGGGGAGATGGAGAGCAAGAGAAGCGAGAGAAAGAGAGATAGAGGCGATGCCGTCGCCGCTGTCTGGGAGCGTTAGGCGGTGCACTTGCAAGACATGCCAGGAGATGAGTATTTTCTGGGGACTGGTCAGTGGCTATTAGCTGAAGTGTTGGCCTGTCCGGACTCCAGCATCACCAGCACCCCAGCGTCAATGCTTTTTTGAACACAAATGTCCTAAAAACATTTTTCCTGTTGCCGAAGCCTAATTGGAAGAAGCAACCCAAACCACAGGGACCGGGAGGGCAACTTTTAGAGAAGTAACGTAAACGCTAGCTAGCTAACATGTTTTTGACCAAGGCTAACGTTAGCCTCTCTACACAAACCTATCCCTTTCCAAAGGGAGGTGGTGACGGTGCATCTTGGGAATTGAAGTTACTGGAGCTATTGACTTGATTTGGCAGAGCTGGGATCAAAACCTTAAAATCTTGAAAGATCCAGGATTGCATTTAAAAAACAAAATGTATGGGATGCAATGCTATCTTAATCCAAATATAACTGGTTTAATTTAGGGTAAAGCATATCCACCATCACTTGCATCGAGTATAGTTATGTTTATTTTGTTTGATGTTGTGTCGGGGATGGAGATGCAGTTTTAAGGTCAGAAGTGTAAATATTGTAACAGTAGGCTAAAGTCTTTCTTCTGCTGTTGACACATCAATGTTGTAATGTAGGTTTCACATAAAAAATGAGTATGAGTATCGACTATTTTGAAAGTTAATGAACAGTGCAATCAAACGAATACCCCAATGTAAGAAAATATTGCCCTTCAAGTAAACAAAACTATAACAGAGACCATTGGCTTAGTACCGCTACCGCTCGCCTCTAGCTGTGTGGCTGTGCACGAGGCTCTCACGTGAGATCCCCTGCTTGTTTGTCTTTCCGCGTGCTCTCTGGTGCTTTCTCTTGAGGTGATTAAAAATATTTGCTAACGTTGCAAATAACGTTGTTTTGCGCTGTGTTGGTTTTGGAAAACCCAAACCAGTTCCATATCACTGACATAATTTTTTTTTCATGACCCTCCTCCATGGTATCAGCCATGCTGCTATGTTGCCAAATAAAAAGGGGAGGAAAATAAACCAAGGCGCTACGTATTGTTTGCTGTTATTGGATTATTGGTGTGTCTGTTAGGGGAGGGGCAACAGCGACTAGCCAATGGTGTGATTTTAGGTTTGGCTGAGAAAACAATGTTGGATGCCGTGTATGAGCATTGTCAGTGCAACTGATAGAATGTGCAGTTTCACTTTAGCCCAATAGTCCCGAACTCTCTGGAAAGGCAGATCGTGGAGACGTTTTAATTGTTCACAATCTAATATCGTCATATCGCCCTCCTTTAGTTAAAACCTTGTAAAATAGACCTTTAGGTTACTGTCCATACCCATATTACTCGAATTGTATTTCCGGTGGCATTTTACATTACGGTACACAAAATACAGTGTAATTACATAGAAATTATCAGGAGGTAAATGGTAATGTTTGGTAATAACGAGTAACTTTGTGTAGTTGAATGCCGGTAATTTCTGGTGATAAGTAATTATTAGCATGATAACAGTACTACATTAATGTGCACATTACTGAATAATTGTATTGTAAATGTATTGGGTAATAACGTAGTAACTATCTCATCACCCTTTTGAACCAAGGAATAGAGCAACTACAGTGTAAAATCAGTGTAATATTAAGGTATCAAGACTGACTTTACTTGGCAGTACAGTTCTATGGTGTTATCTAGTACTTTCATTATAGTTATTGGAAAGGCTGGTAAGACATTGTTTCCAGAGTATTACATAGCAATTATTGAGTAATGATTGCACAATTTACTACATTAATGCTGTACTGTTATCATGCTAAATTCTAGTTATTACCAGAAATTACCAGTTACTTTCTGATCATTTCTATGTAATTACACAGTAATTACCCTGTAATTTGTGTACTATTATGTAAAGTAATACTGTATTTCTTATACCTTTCACTTGATGATTGCCATGTCATCTTAATAATCCCATGCAAACTTAAGCTGTATGACACTGAAAAATAAACACTCAAACAATGAATGCTTTTGAAAACCTGAACATTTCATATTAAAATATATATGGCAGTGCTCCACGGGGACTGCATACCATTTCAAAGGGGCAAATTAACATAGCACAGCTGTCACATGAAAATATTGCTGTGGTTTTGCTGTTGCTCTCACTAAAAAGTGTGTTGATAAAAATGTTCGAGACATTTTGGAGCTACAAAGTATGAAAAAAAAAGAGTATTTTAGATAGCTTTGCTCCATATAGAACGGACCAGTGATGTAGTGGTAAATAAAAAGGTGAGTAAACTATGACCTCCAGTCAATGATCATCATAAGGCAACAACTGCCAATTTTCTATTCAAATCAATTATAATTTCAGAGATGCCTAATTATGCTTTTTTCCTTAGAAGACCCTATCCCCATATAACTTACATCAATATACCACTTACTATAGTGTGAATTTATATCATACAGTTTTATGTCAGCCTAAAGAAGGGTAAACTTGATTCTACAAATAAAAAGATACAGAGTTTATGTGGGTTTACTCTCCACTACATCTGTGGATGTGGCCATTGTAGAAATTCCACTTTTACCTGCATGTATTCTGCTCTACTGTTGCTCCACCGCAAAGAGGAACTGATACAGCTGTACAGTACATTATGGGTGTTGGACTTTTGCCATTGTAATACTTTGTACATTGTAATGTACATCAAATGAAAGGTAGATTATGTCACAGAACAACAGGTTAGATAGCAAAAGGCAAAATACCTGGAGTGATTTAGGTGGCTGCAACAGTAGATCCTCAGTGAATGGCCTTTTAAATCGAATAACTAAATATGCGATGCAGCTTACATTGAGGAGCAGCCAGGTGATTGGGTAAGGATGCCGGTTAAATAACAATGATGGACAAATTAATAGACCAATCATGGAGAGCTGTTCCAATAACAGGAAACCTATTAGTTAGACAGATTCAGAGAGAGAAACAATGGGAGGGAAGACAAAACAAATCCAACACATAGTGCATGCAAAGACGTGGCACATAACACACACACACACACACACTCCATCACTTGTGAAACTCTCATACTGTATGTTATCTTGCATTCTTACATTTTGTGCTTACATTTGTATGGTATATCTGTGTGTTTATATTGTTAATAATATTTCAGTAGCTTATTTTCCCATGAACAGAAAATAGAGAGAGACTTTATCGATCCTCAGTGGGGCAGATACGTTAATATTTCCTGAAATCTCTCCTAAATGTCTCAGAATTATCTTCTGACATTATAGGATTAAATATGTGCAAGCGCATGATGTTCATTGTTACGGTCTCTCTAATTTTTCATTGTTAGGTCACCTCTATGCACCATGGAGGACTAAGTCAAATATAACAGGACAGATTGTGGGCAGATAATGTTTTTGTTCTCGATAGTTACTAAAGAGGCACACAAGTTGTGCTGACAAAGGGCCGGTTGTGCAGTCCCCCTTCACCCCCTGCCTATACCACCTCTGACTGATGAAGTATCAACTAACAAGACATATAAGAACTCAGTATCAAATACCATGCTCTGTGATATCCTAGCCGACAGAGCATCATCTAAATCTCATGGAGACAGAGGCAGTTTAAAGCAGGTCATTGTTTGGACATCTTGAAATACAGTGAAATACCTGGAGCAAAGCTTATTCAGAAGATACCGTAAACCACGTATGCACATGCAACCAAAAACATCCTGTGAGGTCTGATGTGCAGTTGAGATTGTATGGCTGCCTTCCTGGAACTGGGGAATTTCCCACCTCGTAGTGAAACTATAATGCTTGAGTGACGCATTTTGGGTTCAAAATAACTTTGAAATTGATCATTTTCAAAAGGCATCAATACCAAATGAGTAGCTTGTGAGTATCGAAGTATCGATACCAGTTTCGATCAGCCCATCCCTAGTGGACATTCCTTTCCCAATTTAGCCGCATCATCAGCAGATGGTTACTGTAAAATGATGACGGAGGCTAAACGGTCCAGATTACATACAGAGCCAAGCTTGTGATAAGATATTTTTCTGGTTTTAAATCAATGGAATAATTAGCGCGACTGAAAACTGTTGTTTAACAGGCAAAAAAATGCAACAGAGTTTCATTCTGTGTCACGCTGCTCCGTGTTTGTTTGTTATTCCAGTCCACGTGTAGAATGTAAAGCAGGGTCGGGAATGACGTAAAATACGACCGCTTTTTTGCGGCAATGGCGATAGATAGACAGAGGAAAATATCTACGATAGACATTTTTCTATCGCCACACAATATATATTGTCATATCGAACAGCCCTAAAAGCTATTAATTTAAGTTTTACAGTAGGTGCGTGTTGTATTTCATGAGGTAAGGTCAACCAAATGATTAGTCTTCTCCAATTCTGAATAAGGTTAGGCCAGGGATTGGTGAAAGGTCAAGGTTAGGGATTACATGAGGTTAGGGCTTGATTACTTCAACACGGGACCCTCCACTTCAGCTGGATGGCACTTTTCTGCTCCACCTTCAGTGAGGTAGGCTACTTAACACTGTAAAATAACTTAATCGAACAATAGCGTCAGCATCAACAAAGGTCAGTCTCACTAAATTTTGTGAAATGAGCACCAACTATGAAACAGAATAAACTGAAAAGTGTTGTGGACACTGGACATAAATAATGTGAGGATTACGTCCCTCTAACACGAAAGGATTGTATGACAATCAGATGTGTCGTGCCCATTCAAATGGCCCCCTCAATTTCCAGAGTGGACTTTTTGGGATCTAAAATGTAACTTTTCATTCTACTAATTTATCATATTTAGATGTAATTATTTACATTTGCATGACTCAAACACATATTAAGATGGGAACTGTTCCTAGATCCTACCTCTGTACATGACCCTCTCTACTCTCACTGTGTAATTGGTTCCTTCCGAGATTAACGCCAATAGCAGTGAATGTCCCTAATTCCCTGACTCCATGACTCCCTGACTCCCTCATTCCATTGTTGAAACATGCATGTAGGGAGCAGTATAAGCTAGCGACACCAAGCGAGTGCAATAATGATCTAGGACAGAAAACAGCTGTACGTCCATATGTGTGCCCCTATATTGTAGTTCAAGAGCAACATTGGTGATTTCATTTTGATTAATGAATTGTGCGCTCTGACATAAGCCTCGTTGACTAAAGTGAAATGGTGTTAGTAGCAAGTGTAGGGCTTACAGCAGCCAAACACCACCATGTTTCTTCAGGCTAATGGTATATGAATATGAATTCATAGGTATATTGTGCGCTCTAACATAGAAACTGTGTTCGTGTTGCAGCTAGCACATCATATATTTGTTGGATAAACTCAAAGTAGCCAAACGCCACCCACGTTCACTAACGTTAGTTTGCTAGCAAATAGTTTCTATAACTAGGCTATACCTTAGGCTAATGGCTAGCTCGTTTGCTTGCTAATGTTACCTACCATAGTTTGCTTGTCAGTAGCCTATGTTATTTTTTTACCGTTCTGATCGCGTAATTGCAAATTCGTTTATATAATGGCTAGCTAATTTGTTCTGATAATGATTGTCACAGTTATCAGCATGGTCCAGGGTTACTCAATGTCTAGCATTACCAGCGCTCTACAGTGTCCCACTCATCAGTACTGCATTCATTGCTTGCTCTAGCCGATGAATTCAAAATATAACTTAACTATGTCACACAATAGATGTTTTCTTAATTTTGTTTCCTGCGGTGCTGTTGAAGGTATGTAAACGCTCATCACCACCTCCAGACCAACATGTAATTCTCTCCATGTATTTCTCTCACTTTCGTGCACGCAGCACATTATTAGCATTTTGAGACATTGTGTTCATGTCAAAAAAGTCCATGAGACCAGACTGACAATGTAGGTGAAATTATCATGCACAATGAAGCCTATGATTGTTGATACAGTTCGGTTTATGAACTGCTGAGCGGGCCGTTTCAAGCCAGGAGGGTTAGCCTTCCCATTAGCCTGTTGATGTGGAGACTAACAGTGGGATTAGAAATGCTTGGGTGTGATGTTTTGAACTAGGTGTGAGCCTAAGTATACTTAATAAATGTAACGCAGTGGTGGGCCGTCAGGGCCAGCAAGGCCTTCTCTGCTGGCCTAGCAATAGTCAGAATCAGAAAATTTTATTTACTTATATCATATATATTTTCATCAATGCGATATTGTATTTTACATAATTTGTTCCCATCGTTCCCATTAGTTACCATCATTGTATTTCTACTCTGTCACACAGGTGCGCTGCTGTTCAGTTCAGCTCAAATAAAATAGGCTTTTATCCAATCAGATTTTCTCTGTAACCTCCAGCCTTACGCCTTCAGAATTTCGACTGAATCCATCTGCTGTTAAAATGAATGGGGACGATATTGTAGATTGTCATATTTTTTAACCAATCAGATTTCGAGTTTGCCCTGCTGGGCGTATACTTTGAGATACCAGACCCTCCTAGCTGGCCTAGCCACCTATGTAAGTGTCTTGCGTCTGTGGGAAAAATGTTGTCCAATCAGAGTGAACAGAAGCCCAGCTAGCTAGCTGAAGTTCAAGTAGCAGTAACACTTTCATTTCATTTGAGTTTAGTTTTTTGCTTTCCACTTTTCATGGCATCTGATTATTCAGGTGTGCTTTTTGGATTACTTCAGAAGAAGACACTTCATATACAAGACGAGTTTTGTGACACTATTGAGAGGGAGAGGGAGCGATTTCATTAAATGTATCAGACTACTGTGCGTGAAACAGGCGCGCCACGTGCACAGGGAGGACAAGCGCAGGGGGATATTCGAGCAAGTTACCAAAAACAGCATTCTCTGCCAGATAAGGAACAGATTTAAAGACCATGGGGGAAATCAGATTTCTCTCCCCTGGACATTCCCAGAAGAGGCAGCACAGAGCCACGGACCCTCTTCGACATTCCCCGGCTTAAAAACAGAGTTTACTGTTCTGTATGCCATGGCTGATTTTGAAGGGAAACCCCTGCTAACCTCCTCACTTTCCTTCAGCAGAAAGATCTATGCAGTGTCAGCTTTACACATTGACATGTTTGGCGGTGATGATTCCAGTGTCCACTACCTCGGTGGAGCTGACATTTTCAGCCCTAAAACATTAAGACATGTTCAAAATATGACTGGGCAGGTTCGACTGTCAGCACTCGCCTCCAAGGCCATCGAGATGGACCTTTTACTGGAATTGAAGCACGCTGATGTACTGTATGACCGCGTCACATAACTTTTTATTTAAAAAAAAGAAAGGAGAATGGATTTCTCTTCAAATGATGAGCAGCCCTGATAAGTATCTTTACTCGGTATTGATGTTTGATTGCTTTAGATTGTTGCTGCTGGTGAGTAATCTGATATCCAGATTCAGTGGCCTGGCTGTACGTTTGTGTGTGTGTGTGTGTGTGTGAGTGTGTGTGTGTGTGTGTGTGTGTGTGTGTGTGTGTGATTCTGTAAAACAGCATTCAGGCTGGGCTATGAGCGACAGTTTTCTTTTCTTCTCCTCAGCTGAACAGCCATGCATAGAATACAGT
>OMOT01042898.1:5231-16042 GCA_900312575.1 Acanthochaenus luetkenii | reverse complement strand
CCTCCCTCACGGTCGGAACGGTCCAGCCCCCCAGGGCATCTCGCCTGGACATGGCGTCCGTGTTCTCATGTGCAGCTCCGGATCTGTGGATGACAGAGAAGGCAAAGGGTTGAAGGGACAAAAACCATCGGGTGACCCTGGCGTTGGTTTCTTTTGACCTGGATATCCAGACCAGCGGCACGTGGTCCGTCACCAGGGTGAAGTGCCGTCCAAGGAGATAATACCTCAGCTCCTCTAGAGCCCACTTTATGGCCAGACACTCCTTCTCAATGGTGGAATACTTCTGTTCCCTAGGCAGACGTTTTCTGCTTATGAACATTATTGGGTGTTCCTCACCTCCTTGTAGTTGTGACAGGACGGCACCCACCCCGGTTTCTGATGCATCTTTCTGCACCACCAAGGGTTTGGTGAAGTCGTGGTTCACCAGCGCTGGTCCCAAGCATAGGGCCTCCTTCAACCCTTGGAAGATTTTGGACAAGCTCCATGATCATACTGACCATGTGCCTGTCCGGCAACAGGTGGAGCAGCTTGCAGGTGTAGCCGCAGTGCCATACGGTATTGTAGGCAGCCGTCAGATCGACAAAAATGGCCCCGGCCTCCTTCTTGAATGAAAAGCTGTCCTAGATGTCTTGAATCATGAAAGTGACTTGATCTATGGTCAATCTCCCGCGTCGGAAACTGGCCTACTCCTGAGGGAGCAGCTGGTCAACGATCGGTTTGATACGGGCGTAGCTCTTAGGGCTTATTCAGCTTGGGGATTGCGACAACTATGACTCTTATCCAGATTTTGGGGATCTTGAGTTGGCACAAGCAGGAAGAGAAAAAAGTTCTTAACCAGAACTTCAGGGCAGGTGCGGCATGTAGTATAAGCTCCGGGCAGATGGAATCAGGGCCTGGCTTTAGGTGCTGGAGGGCGGCAGCAAACTCCTCCGGTGTGAATTCACCAGAGATGTTATCACTGCTAAGTGTTGGGGCCCTTCAGAGGTCAGACACTTCTTTTGCCACGAGTCGTGATGACTTGCGGTCCTTAACCTTGTATACCCAATTTTTCACAAATTGTGATGTGATTTTATTTGCAGAAATGTGGCAATGGCGAGGGGAGTATCTTGACCTGCCAGTGAGGTTGTTCAGGATACTCCATACCTTGCGGTTGGAGTGCGAGAAGTCAATGGAATTGACAGCCTCCTCCCAGCTCCGAGTCTTGACAACAGGGCTGTAGCAGCTCGGTTGACTCGATTCCGGCAGGAGCCCAAAGGAAGATGCGATAGAGGTTCTCGCACTCCGCATCCCAGCACGGTTTGTAGCTATTGCGACATCCGCATTGGATGGATTTTTTGGCTGCTTTCACTAACATGCCGCAGAAGTCCTGGTATGCCTCATCCACGTTGTTGGTATTTGGCGATGGAAGATGCCAATTGGATTTGTTAGTGAAGAGGCGGAAGCGTTTCCAATTGGCCTTATGGAAATTCCATCGCTTCACCGGCTCGTCTTCATGCTGACAGCATAGAGACAGGGGTGGGAGAACACCGGGACAGACACTGGCGTGAATCGCAATGGGGGGAGGCTTGTAGACGTTTGCAATTTTAAAATCAGCAACGTCCACGCTCAACCACTATATCTCGGAGTCAGCAGAAGATTGGTCGGCGAGATTCCAGCTCAACCTTTCATGGACAAACATGACAAGGCCGTGCTTCCTGCTCAGGATAGACCCAGCTACTGCAAAATTTGGTAATACTAGCTTGTCTGCTGAAACGCAATGGGTCTCTTGGAGGTGGATGACGAGGGCCTTGGTGGTATAGGCCAGCTGCTCGATGACGCTGATCTTACTGGCGGGGAGCCCTTCGGTTTTCAGCTGCAGTATTCTGGGCGGAGCAAGCACCATTGGCTGTCCTCCCCGACTGCCGGCGTACACCAGCCTGGGTGAGGGCCCTTAATTTGCTAACTCTGTTTCGCTTACGAATACGATTGGCAGTCATAAGTTACTGACAGGGGGCACCACGAAAAGGTGTTTGCCATGCCTTAGCGGTGTGACTGAGCTACTGTGATAGCAGATTTAGTCTTCAGTTCTCCGGAGCCTAATTCTGATTGATGTCTTCCAGCCTAAATACACTGATCAACGGGGTGGGTCAATTTATATTTTATTTTTATGTAAACCTTCAGTCATTGTTGTTGTGGTAGTGCCGTACTCCCATAAAGTCGCCACTGTTAACCGAATGCACCTAAACTCCTTTGATCCCTCATCTTTTTTCAGGTTCACGTTTTTGACCTAAGCGTCAACAAATATGAGGCCATCTGCCAGCAGCTGGTGGTGGCCAAGAAGACCAAGCTGACCCACATTGAGTTCAACCCTGTCTATCCTATCATCATAGTGGGGGATGACCGAGGCTACGTCACCAGCCTCAAGCTCTCCCCTAACCTCCGCAAGAAACCCAAGGTGAGAGTTTGATCCAGTGGCCAAAGGAGAATTTCAATCATATTAACTATCTTTCAATTGCATCACAACCATTCGAGCTAATTTACTCCAGCTCCTGTTGTGTTGGCATATTATAGTCATTTAGAAGTGTGCACATTATATGGCAAGGTTCAAATAAGTTTTAGCCAAACTTTTACATCTCTGAGTCACAGTTATCCTGCTTGGGAGATCACTAAAGTTACCCTCATTCATTCAAGCAGAGACCAAATGCTGATATATAATTTTCTGTATAAAATACTTTAAACTTTTTAAGTTTTGCTGAGTGTTAATCCTCATCTGCAATCTCTGCACACTGAGGGTTAACCTACAATATTGCCTATATTGATAGGAGGTATACTCAACTCATGGCTCCTTTGAGAGTGCCTCTAAATTGTCCATCTATCATTAATTTAACTTGAACGGTGAAATAAACATAAAAGTAACCTTGCCAGATTGAAATTCCCCATTACTATTGGTATGGGGAAGTGACCCAGAGTGCCTCTAGTAACAGTGTATAATATTACTTTGGAGATGTATGTTCTGAAAGTGTTACCATTTGACTGGTACTGCCTGTGCTGTTCTTTCAGCCTCCAAAACTTGGCATTTTACCTGTAAACATTCTGGATGCATATCTGGCCTTTTGCATTATTCATGTCTGCCACTTGTTGTTCCACAGCAACAAGCAGATCAAATGATTAATCGTTTGCCGAGTCCTGGGCCAGAGCTGAATTCGCTAAATAACAACGGAATGAAAGCCACAATACTCTCCCCTCCTTCTCAGCAGCGCATTATCAGCCTCACTCGTCCCTTGTCTCTCTCTCTCTCCCTCTATCTGAGAAGAACTGAACGTGAACTACTTCATTTTTGGGACTGTGAACTGAACTTTGAGCTAGCTCTTGAGAAGAGTGAACTTGCACAACACTGGATGTGACTGGTGTGTCACAATTAAATTAATCCGCAAATATATTTCAAGTCATTGAAGGTGCACATAATAGTGTACTTTAGGCACACACTCCAAATGTTCATCATCTTTCAGTCTTAAACCTTGCTAACTGTTTAGCAAGACCTCATATGTGTTTCTCAATGGGACACCCCACTGGGCTCGTCCTACCTAACTAGCTTGATAATTGAGGCTCCAAATTCTTACCACAAGTAGCAAATGAGCCTCATGACTTTACATCAAAACTCAATGTGTTCATCTCATCTCTGCTGTTTTCAGTGACATTATTCTTTGTTAACTCATTAATCACAAGTGGTGGTTGCATCCTAAAAGCAACATTATGTGATATTATGTCATGGTCCATTTATCACTATTGCCTCCCAATGTTCGGGGACAGAAAATGAACAGATATAAAACTATGGAGCTTGCAGCACAGCTGAGGCATCCTATTTGTATTCATAAAAGTGGGATTTTTCTGCTGTGGTTTGCATATTAACAAGAAAAACATAGGGTTTTGGTACACAGCTTGTGATCTTGGGCAATAGTGACTTGAAGATGGGGTTTTATGGCTTTGATCCATGCTGGTTTGTGCCCAGTCAGCCTTTCTCTGTACTGTGGATGAAGCCTTGCACCATTCATCATAGCAGATATATTATGAGGTTTTGATGCTGATTCACTTAGTGGAAGTCCATGACAAACCTTTCAATTTTTTACATCACAATATAAACATCATCTGATTGTACCTTTGCATCAATTCAATTTAAAATTAGCAGTAGTCAACCATGTTATTTCCTGATTAAAATAGTTAAAATAAAGTGAAGCTGCGTTGAACCTGCCAGATTGTATCAGGTGTATTCAAGGAAAGTCCGATTCAGTCTGAGAAAGGTCTGTAACCATAGTGAAGGGGCCGTGACCCCGAGAGAGGGGGAGAATGAACTTCTGCAGCAACACAGGACAAATGCTGAGCCATGATACTGCTCTTCCATGGCTGTGCTTTTCTACAAACAGGAGAATTCAATGTGCCAACATGTTCACACCACACACTTTGGAAGATCTCCGTGAATTTGCTCTTCATTATATTTCCGTTCTGGCAATAGCGATATTTCTTCAAATCATGTTTCACAATGAGGTGAATAGAATAATATGGGCACTAATATGGTCTTGCATCCATTTCCATTTCTGACTGTTGCTGTTCTCCTCATGTTGCGATGCTTACCGCCTTCCTGCTGGGTCTGCGGTCTGCTTCAGTGCTTGATCTGAGCATAAGATCAAGTGATTTCTGATGTCTGTCTGTCTGTGTGTGTGTGTGTAGGAGAAGAAGAAGGGGAAGGCGGCTCAGGATATGCCCACGGGTCCGGAATTGGAAGTAGCCAAGATGGAGAAGCTACTGAGTCTGCTGAGGGAACCAGAGCCAGGCTCAGTTTAAAGTGACCACCATTCAGGGTTCCCGCGGCTGCTTAAAGTCTTAAACGGTCGTAAAATAAAGTCATGGAAATTAAGGTCATAAATTGTCTTAAATTTACTGTAAATTTGCTGTAGGTATTAAATGTGCAGAGGCTGATGGAAAAATTGTCACGCACAGTAGCCTACCATGGAACATCCAATAGCATGAATTTATTTGAATTACTTAGTATTAGACAATGAGAGACTCCGCCATTAATAGAATATTTATGGTACGTTTACGTTGGCGTCTGGCTGCGTGTCATCAAAGAGGGTCATGGTTATTAGCATTTTCGTCAGTCAAGGTTCATAGCTAGTTAACAAGCTAAGGGATGAGCCAAGATGTGAAAATGCAAGTTTAATGTGGGTAATTCAAACGGTGAGCAGGCATTCATTCAAGTCAAATGGTAGCGTCTTTGCTGCTATGTTCCCTGATTCGGAATATGCAAAGTTGTTTACCTGTGGTGAAAATAATTAGTGCATTTTTACATTTGAAACAGTGAATAACAATTTGAATCAGCCACAACTAATCAAGATTCACAAAGCAATAAAATGTCCACCCGTAAACATAATTCGCAGCCATATAAATCTCATTCAATTAATAACGCAAAAGTGGGAAAGTTGCCAACAAATAGATGTAAATATTCACACCAGTACACTGAAAGTGTCCCACATGAAATGATTAATGAGGAAAAAAACTAGGCCTATACAGTATTTCTTTACGGTCTCGTAAACCGAGGCTTAACGTTACAGTACTGACGTTACACGTTAAGCGATAAGCTTCAAAATCAAAATACGTTTCACCGGCCCCTTCTGATTGTTCGAAGTGCGTGTAGGGCGATAGATTCAATATTATTTCAGTTTCTCTGCTCCAAATCAAGGCTGCTCCCCATAGGAGCTACTCACTTATAGCTGGATTTGCCCCGTCGTTCTTTCAATGATGCGAATCTGGCCACGTAATCCAAGTTCATATGTTCCACAAACAGTCAATAATCCTTGAAAGTATATAGCTCCAGTCCACCTCTTCATTGTGCTTAGCAATGTCAACCCTGTAGCTGTCGCTAAGTTGGCTAGCAACGTTAGCTCTCCTCAAACATGGCTAGTTTCATGGCATTATCCATATGAGCCTTGCTGTCTTCATTTTGGCTCACTCCAGTTTCAGTCCAAGCCTTGTCGGTAAAGTCCGATGTTCGGTAAAGTAAGCACGGGAAGCACTAAACACGCCGCTTGACACAACCACAGAGCCATGGCTTCCTCACATACCAGTTGCTAGCAAAGTTCCTGATGATTCCTGTACGATTTTCCACGATCACCAGAGGGCTGTTGAGTGTTGAGGTTCAGGCAGATCTGGATTCAACTGCTTCACAATAAGCTTGTCAGACAAACTTCTCAGTTCAAATGGTTTTCAAACAATGAATCAACACTGTTAGCAGCAGGTTGTTCCTCTGGCACATTAGCCATTGTTACGTTAGCCACTAAAGCTAGCTAACTTTACTCTTCCGACTTCCTGCTCTACCACCAACAACTAGCGGCATCAACCAAATCGCGCATATGTTTCTACGCCCTGGAATATTCCAAAAATGAAATTGTCTCTTGTCTATCAAAGAAATCGTTTCTACATTTAAATTGTATGTATTGAGGTCTTAAAAAAGGTCTTACAAAGCATGCATTTTATTTTTTAAATGGTGCAAGAACCCTGCCATTGATGCTCCCATGAACACAACATGGTATTGTTATGTTCTTACTCATAAAAGTCCCACTCAAACCAGGTGAATTTTGGATAACTATTAAATGTTTGTCATTCTCTTCTGTGCATACATTATTCATATTCAATCAATTATGTATTTGTTCATAGTGTTTAATATATATCAGACAATTAGCATTAGAATTCCAATGATTCCAAGTTGTTTTCCAAGAGTGAGGGGGGAGAGTTACTATAAGTGAACAGAGATAAAATATCGTAATAGAGTGAGCATTTATGGACCAAACCCAGACGACTTATCTTGGCTGGTGCACGCAGTCCCGGGCAGCCGTCCAGTGATGAGCTAGGAGCCTTTTAATATCCCATCAACAGGGAGAACTTTGATATGAGTCACTGTGATTCCCATCTTTATTCGGCCTGTTTCTCCATTCCTCTCTCTGTCTTAATGATCATGTCCATCAGCAAAGTGGCAACCTGTGCTCTGTTGCTCAACTGGAATCAAATGCTGCCAGTGTCCTGGTCTTCCTCTCTCTGCTAGAGAGCTCCGCTGCCTTCGATGTCTCACCACATACACATGCAGTTTGGCTTAGTAGTTAGAACGAGTTCCTGTAACCTGGAGGTCACGACATCGATCCCTGCAACAACTGTATGCCCATTAAAGGAATATTACACGCTCAGATATTTACACTGTTGTGTATCATCAGTATTTTGTAATGAAGTGTTGTAATTGACCTTTTTGTTGTTACCTTTCCTTCAATTTGCCTCATCTACTTCTGCTTCAGTTAGCTGCTACATTTCCCAGAATGCCTTTCAACAACCTCCAGAGAACAGGCTGAGCTTCAGGTGTGAGTTATTCATGTAGGCGTAGAGAGCAATAACAATAGCGATAGTAAGAGCAAGAGAACAAATTTCAGTTGAGAAAAAGTTGCGCCCCTCACTCAAAATGTAACATGTCTTGTGGCTGCACTGCATTATGGTCTATTGAGGCTACTGCTGGGGGAATCTCTTATGATTGATTTCTCCCTGTATAATTTTTGAATGTCGGTGCAAAACGTTTACTCTAAAAAGAAGCCCTTGCGCTTGGATTTTGAGGGGCTGATGTCAAAGTTGGACATTTACTGTTGATGTTTTTGATCGTTGAATTTTGTTCAGCTATCAAACTCAATTTTAACTGGAAATATCTCAACGTGACTTCACATTGTCTACATTTGACCATGGGAGTACGAAAAATACAGCATCAAACAACACAATGGGAAATGTGAGGTACATCACCAATAGCTGTTTTTTAACAGTGTTAAAGTGTTTTGTGGATTTTTCCTTGGACAACATCAACTTCAGCTAAAGCCATATCTGCTTACTCAGTGTTTGTTGCTCTGGATAAGAGCATCAGCTAAATGCCTGACATGTATTGTCAAATATAAAATACATATAATAAAATTAATAATTGTATGGTCATAACATGACTGTACACCAGGCCTTGATGAGTCTGAAGTTGCAGTGGCAGCAATCATGAGTATTCCAGTTGTATCACTGTATCACCCCTAAATTGACTTTTAAAGCCCTATGTGAGAGTCCTCTCATTCCCTCCGATGTGAGTGGGCCATTGTTGACAGCCACAAGCAGATGAGGGCCGTATTGAAAAGGACACAAAGCTCAGCTAAGCCTTTCTAGTCCTTATGTAACACCCTCAGAAAGGCACCATGCTTCACAGATCACTGGTATTTATGAGTGACAATGACACACACACTCCACACAGGCTGAAGTCACTGTTCCCAGCAATAGACTGGTTTTCTCTTTCTTTTTCCGGGAGAGTATGACATGAGAGGATACATTTAGAAACCTCCAACTACAGACCAGCCGTGCTTTGCGTGCTGAACGTTCCATTCTCTCCGTCTCCGTATTTGTGGCCATGTCCTTTCCCTTAGGTTGTGTGTGTGTGTGTTAAAAGTACACATTCACATGTGCATTCCTCCAGGTACTTTGTACTTTGGTACTTTGCACATCGAAAAACAAGGACCAGATGGGAAAAGTAACGGCTGTTTAAAAATAGTTGCCTCACACCACCACAATTATTGCCTTTGTGAGGCACAGCCATTTCTGAAATAGCTACACCTGCTTCCTACCATTAGATATGCAGCTGAATTAGAAAACTATGGAGGACAAGCCTGATTATTGCTTGCAGTCGGCCCCGCTGCTCCCTCAGTCCTCTGGGGGGGGGGATTGCTCTGAGGCAGTCAACGCTTGCTAGATTTGAATCATCCTTCTCCAGTCAGGAGGTCAACAGATATTTGTGCTCACTCCTCTGCTGGGTTTGTCCCGCGCTAGGAGCGAGCACCGGCAGCCTGTCTTGGCTAGAAGGCACCTTGCAGGCTCGGTAGAGTATGAGAAAGAGGAGCAGCAGGAGGATGGCAACAAATGTGTTGCAGGCTATGGCCACCAACGCTGCTGTGGATAGTCCTGTCATGCTTTCTTCAGATTCCATAATAGAGAGTGCACCGCATGAGTGTCCAGCTTGGGTCAGCTTCGATATTAAATCTTATGTTGGTTCCATGATGTCCTTCCATTAATGGAATGGAATGAGGAAGATTCTGAGCATCGCCTATGCCTTGACTCAAGACTTATTTGTAGAATGAAGTGAACCTTGAACCTATAGAATTATGATTCCTTATGTCTGTAGATGGATTTAACACAGTTATTTCATTGTGTCAATAAAAGGCCCTGTGCATTGTGAGGCAAAAGATCAATATGTAGAGGGGAATGTTCCTTGGCACCGTGCTCGTTGCTTTTTGCTGTCTCCTCAAGTATTTAAATGGGTTTAGAGCAGAGAAGTCTGCCTGCACCTCTCATGGCTCTGTTGTTCTTTGTAGCTTCTTTAGGGTGAAACACAACCACTCCACCATTCAGATTAGCCTCGTAGCAGATTCTGGCACAGTGGTCTGCACCACTACCATAAGACTGGGACTGCTCTCACCTCCAACAAACGCCCTCCAATGACTGCAAGGGGGAAACAAATAGGACAATTAGGTGTAATGTAATACAAACAAACCATCTGTCTCTTAACATATTAACCTGGAACCTTCATCAGAAGGAAGTGAGAGAGTAGTCATTACATTACATGATGGCATTTAGCAGACGCGTTTATCCAAAGCAACTTACATATAATCATATACATACTACATCATCATATACATACTACATACAAGTGAATGTCTTTGGACTGTGGGAGGAAACCCACGCAAACACGGGGAGAACATGTAAACTCAACACAGAAAGGACCAGGGCGGAGATTAGATCCCACAACCTTCTTGCTGTGAGGCGACAGAGCTAACCACTGAGCCACCATGCTGCACAGTTGGTCCTGCATTACTGGTCTTTCCCGTGGCTGCCTGCCTCTGAGCTGGTGTGAGTATCTGAGCTGGTGATGAGGAGCCATTCAATGCAGGAAACCATTCAATGCTTACTTTTACAGTCTAATCTCAAGTAGGAACTTTTGGATGGCACAGTTATTGTGTTTATGAATCTGTTTATATCAAATTAAATGTTGCAAGATTTTGAAAAAATACTTGCTGAATCATTTGTGACCAACTGGATTTTCCCTTCCACATAAGATTTATAAGAAATATATATATATTACATTACAGCATTTAGGAGATGCTTTTATCCAAAGCGACTTACATGTCATACCGTTGGCGGAGGCAGCCATGCAAGGTATCAACCTGCTCAACGGGAGCAATTTTGGGGTTAGGTGTCTTGCTCAAGGACACTACGACAGATTTTTTCCCGGGAGGAGCTGGACTCGAACCGCCGACCTTGCAGTTGCGGGGCGGGAACTCTACCTCCTGAGCTACTGCCGCCCCTCACACCATGCACCACACTACACACAAACATATATTTGCATGTCTTTTTGACTGTGGGAGGAAACCGGAGCACCCGGAGGAAACCCACGCGAACACGGGAAAACATGCAAACTCCACACAGAAAGGGCCAGGCGAGATTTGAACCCAGGACCTTCTTGCTGTGAGGCGACAGTGCTAACCACTGCGCCACCGTGCCGCTTATATAATATAAGAAATTACAAAGCAGCCATACCATCACTTATTCTGAGAATGAATGAAGATAACAATTATGTTGTAATAATAGTAATAAACTCCTCCCTCACCTCTGGCACTGTTCCCTCTTCTTTCAAGCTTGCTGCCATCACACCCATCCTCAAGACGCCTGGCCTGGACTTTGACAACCCCAACCACTTCAGACCCATCTCAAACCTCCCATTTCTT
>OMOT01042896.1:0-11854 GCA_900312575.1 Acanthochaenus luetkenii | reverse complement strand
GGTGAGCACGGAAGCCTAGGGCGTGGGCCCGGGTGGAGCCGCCGCGGGTGCAGATCTTGGTGGTAGTAGCAAATATTCAAACCAGAACTTTGATAACCTGAATTGAATTCAGTTTTTTTATATTGACGTATTTATCATTATTATAAATTCTGACAAGAACACAATTCTATGGGAAACTGTCATTTTGGGGATCGTCAATATGGTCAAATGTAACTAGACAAGATATTAATGCAGTCTTTTCAACCTTAAATCACAAAGTAGAGCATTGAGACATTTTTCACTTTCAGACTGATCGACTGAGCTTTTAGCAGAAGGCCTGGCAGCGTGCGACAGCTACAGCAGCAGCTCATTACTGACCCGTTGTTACATCGCAGACTGGTTACTGACTGGTTAGGAGCAGGCTGGTTCCCTATTGGTTTGCTGTGGAAAACGCTTGTGAAAAATGACCGAGAGTGCCTGTGATGCCATTCAAACATGCTTTTGAAAATAAAGTTGCCTTCTTGAAGCCGAACGGATCAATTCTGTTTCTTATCTTTCAACTCTCTTCCCTCTGAGGTCAATGGAGGTTCAAACCTTTTGTAGCAGACACAAATCCTTAATCCTGGACTTTATGACAATAAATAAATTCACTAAAGTTTGTTAAATTAAACTCCCCCAATACCAAAATTGAGAGGGGGTTGTCAACATTATTGGCTGATTTCCCCCCGAGACCTGGCATCCCATAATCACCCATAATCCCTATTGTCAGTGATTACAATCAAAGTTTAATACTCAAAAAGGCTCTTTACATTAGCTGACCTGACAGAGAGGACACAGGAAGTGGTTCTAACTAAAACAGGAAGTCTCATCAAGTCTTACACGTTTGTAATATTGGTAATCTAGAAAGTCAAGCTTTGGATGTTTCTTTCTGTCCTCGCTGCAACCAACACACACACACACACACACACACCGGAGGTGAAAAGTACTCATGTAAAGTACTTGAGTATTTTTTTTAGAGGACCTGTACTTTACAGTATTTTAAAAATGCTACTTTACTTTACTAACATTTATTTTGGCGAGGGGAAAAAACTGACATGGCCATTTTCAAAGGGGTCCCTGGACATCACCTCAAAATATCTGAATGATAATGGGTTCTATGGTAGCCTACCTGGAGAATGCGGTTCCTCTCTGTTAGAGGCGATGATGACAATGATGATCAAATTAGATATTTATAGGGATATGATTGGGTTTCAGTTGTTCTTGTCTCATATACTACTGTATCTTGTCTCGTGGGTGACTGAAGTTTATAGTTTATCCAAATATATATATTTTTAACACTACAGCCCTGGATATAGCTGTTTGTTTGGTATGAGCAAGAAATGACTGAGTCTTACTCGTACTTAAGTACTTTTAAATAGGCATATTTTTGTACTCATACTTGAGTAATTTCCTGGACCAGTACCTTTACTTCTACTTGAGTTCATTTTCACTAGAGTAACAATACTTGAGTAGGATTTCTCAGTACTCTTTTCACCTCTGACCCACACATTCACACATGCTAGGGTCTGACCGATATGGGTTTTTGGAGGCCGATAATGATGTATTCAGTGTTTCCCCCTGAATTTTGCCTCAGAAAAAACAATTACACCATCATGGGACACTAAATCTCTACTGAAACCAAGGATAATAATACTGATTATTGTCATCATTGTTCAGCCCAATGCATGCTGGGATAAGCACCAGCCCCCACCCCCTCCCCATGACAGTGAATATGAATAAGCAGGTATAAAAAAAATATCGGCCCCATATATCGGTTTGTCCAACCCACACACACACACACACACACACACTCAGCTGTCAGGTGAAAAACTAAAATATGAATGTGGGTGAAAGCTAGAGCCAGAGTGGGGAGTATGTGTGTAAGTAGCACACAGATATAGTGTGTTTGTGTGTCTCATAGGATAGAGGGGCGTGCGTGTGTGTGATGAAGTATAAGCGCATGAGAGAGAGAGAGAGAGACTTCTAGATACAAAACCATGTTAATACCGTTGGGAGTGGCAGTTCACTAATACCACAGCAGCAAGATGTATTAATATACACTCCAGACAGTTACATAACTCCAGCTACTCTAACTGTGTGTGTGTGTGTTGCTGCAGCAGAGAAAATAAGCTAAAACTGAAGAAGAAAAACAGAAGGAAGAGAAAGAGCTGGTGTAATAGTTCTAAGCTCGATACATAAATCTAACATCTCCTCCTCTCTCTCTCTGCCTCTCCATCATTGCCATGAGAATCAGAAGCTACATTTTATACGTACTACATACTGGCCTTGGTGAGCTGTTGGTGAACAGGGGGAACGTTTCCGGGTTTGTTTGGAATAAACAGAAGAACTGAGTAGTTAGCAGTGATAGCCACCATGGCTGAGCAGACAGAGAAAAGAGCGCCACCTACAGAAACTCAAACTTCACCAACAGAAAATCCAAGGAAAGAGTGTGCTAGACACACTGTTTGATTGACAGGTGATCCCTGGGAAGTGCAGTGCAGAAACACCACAAGAATGAGTGCTGAGCACCAAAGATGGAGGCAAAATAAACAAGCAACGATGTATCAGAATACATGTAGCATTGTAACATCAATAAATCACTACAGCATTCATTTTTAAACATTAGTATAATTACTGTAAATGAAGGACACTGTGCAAATGGAGCTAAAGTGATAGAGGCAACCAATTCTCGGCAACACAATTACTTTGACAATGACAACAATGACAACACGGCAGCGTGAACTTCGGCCTCCGGATCATGGAGGAAAGAGGGAGGTATTTTAGGAAAAGGAGAGATTTCATGAGTTTTGAGATGCAGCCTCAATTTCCTCTTACTCTCTATATCTCTTCTTTTCGTGACATGCACACACACAGTGTTTAGGGCCGCAATGTCTATAGAACATGGGTACAGATACAGCATAAAGAAATATTTTCAATAAATGTCAACATTTAACCATTTGTTTGGTCCTTCATTCCCGCCACCTATCACCTCGCCTGATTAAAGCCCCAATATGCAATCCAAATGTAACTGAAGGAATACACCAAGTTTTGGGGAGATTGGCCTGATGGCCAATTTGCCTGTTAGGTGATGAGAACATAAGACACTAAAATCATCCATGTGTCCCTGGTAGATCATTGGCTCCGGTGCTTCATGCTAACACGTTGTAACATGTTGAGTGATAGTAGCCAGACTAGCGTTATGTCAAAAATGACAACTTATAGAAGCTCTAAAACTAAATGCCAACTAATCTTAAACTATATGTGGCCAAATCAGATTCATGGAAGAGATTGGTGAGTAGCTACAGTCACTGTACAGTGTATGCAGTGTTAGCATGGAGCTCCCTGCAGCCACCTCATTGATAAAGCAATCACTGGACTAAAGGCTCTTGGCAGTTGTTCAGCAGGATATTGCCTCTCTTGTCTAGACAAGTTTGATTGATAGATTCCTTGGATGCTTCCTTGTACAGGACTTTTGGGATGGTGATGTTTTGTGAAATAAACACACACGCACAAAAAGACCACATGGGAGAGCTTAGTTCATGGTGTTTTATTGGAAAAACAAAATGTAAAGACTAGCATGTACAACTTGGAATGCAGATCAACTGAACAGAACAGTCGGACTGGGCCGGGCCTCGCCGCACCCACACAAACAAACAAGATAGAAACGCTGCAAAGCACCGACCCCAATCTGAAATTAACACCCCTCTAAAATAATGATACAGGGGCAACATTTGAGGCAATATACCTGAGCACATTTCCTAAAAGTTGGGAATAACCGTGCTTCTTTTCATTACTGTCATTTACAAATCCTCAACCCTGCTAAAGGCAATATTAACCCTTATATTGCCTAAAAAATTGCTCTCGTATATCATCACCTTTGAAGCCCACCCAATCCCCTCCAGTCTAGAAGAAGCTTGCTGCCCAAGGAGCTCAAATCTACACCCCACCCCGCATCCCCACTTCACCCGCAAAAAAGGTAAACACACAAAGAATAGAGCGAGTATTCTGACATGCCAGAAACATAGAATCTAAAAGGAATTATTATTTAATTGTAATGTTTTTCTTACAAATGTCTCCATCATCGTGTAGTTCAGTGGTGCCCAGTCCAGTCCTCAAGTACCAACTGTCCTGCTACTTTTAGCTCCAGCTCTACTCGCAATGAAGGACCACACAGTCATGACCCCTTAATTGAATCAGGTGTGCAAGAGTGGAGTTGGAGCTAAAAGTTGTGACAGGTGGTACTTGAGGACTGGACTGGGAACAACTGGGCTAGTTCACTTAAGATAAGTAAACTGCAAAGGTTCCGCCGGTTCACTCACTCCCATCCGCCTGTCAACCAATCGGTCCCTCCTCCCTCTGGATCTCAGCGTTCTGCCATTGGGCTCGCCGCAATAACCTGTCTAAAGCTGCATGCATGAAGAACAGACAAAGAAAATAGGAAGTAATAGGAGAAAGGCAATTGGCCAGCCCAAATAATTAGCACGACATCACGCAGATGGAAACAGGAAGCAGAGGTCAAAAGAGCCTGTTGCAGATAGGCTGCTTGGCTAATGAGTTGTGATCTGATTGGGCAGCTTGGGTGCATATTCACGTAGCTTTATTTTTTTTACCAACCTGTTTTTTTAGCTTGTTTATATGGACAGATTTTCAGTGTTTTCTATACAGAAACAGTATGAATACATGTAGATTTTTGCAATAAGAGGTAAGTGAAACATTTGACTGATTCCGTCTTTGAATGAAGGCCCACTTCATTTGGCAGTCATCATCTGGACAAACTCTGGAAAAAAAGAAAAAAGAAAGACGTAGACACCCACACACACACACAGTGGAAAACAAAAACATGAGGAACATCGTTAAACTGATACTGATATTGGGCCAGCACTCCTGCTTGGTATCATGGCATGGTTATAACTAATCAATTAATACTTTTAAAAACAGTCAGTATAAACATTATATTTAAAAAATCAAAAACGATTTTCTATGCTAACAGTAATGAGCAGAAGAGTTATGACCCAAAAAATTGCATAAATAATCCAGGTCCAGGCACTCAAGGTAGGTTTGAAAAATGTGTAA
This sequence comes from Acanthochaenus luetkenii, assembly GCA_900312575.1. Classification (NCBI taxonomy): domain Eukaryota; kingdom Metazoa; phylum Chordata; class Actinopteri; order Beryciformes; family Stephanoberycidae; genus Acanthochaenus; species Acanthochaenus luetkenii. The sequence continues at coordinate 6,763 of OMOT01042896.1, read as the reverse complement.
AAGGCTTTAATTCAGCGGGCTAAAAACACACCAACACGTGTCGGCTTTCGCCTTCTTCAGGGCCACATCTTTTTTGGTCGTAACTCTTACGCTCTCTTTGAATATCATTCTCTTCCACGAGCACCAGTGGTTTGGGGGACACCAGTAGCGCTCCTGCTACCTCTCTCTCTTTAACAGTAATGAGATTGATACTAGAGGTGGTGGGAAAAATCGATTCATGTAAGAATCGCGATTCTATTGTCCACGATCATCGATCGATTCACCAACTCCCAAGAATCGATTCTTACGTTACAGACACAAATGTCTGTTTGCCGGCGGTCCAGCAGAGGGCGGTTCACCTTCACCCTCTCATGTCAATAAAGCATTTTGGCCTGTTCAGTTTTGGAGGATTTTGCTCCCCGAGTGCCTTCTGGTTTATTTATAAATGAAGTTCACTTTATGTGATCCAATGTAGCTCAATTGTTAGAGCAAGGCACTAAGACTGCCAGAGCAAGGTTCAATTTCCACTGTGGAGAAGAATGTAAAATATCACCCACAGCAAAAAAATGATACAAAAATCTGTGTCTATGAAACTGGTCTTGTATATGTATAAGTACATTGGATATTTGGTTTAGATTTAGTTTTTACTGACAAACTGACATCATGACTAATTAAATACAAGAAGCAGTGCTTTACACAATAAAATTATAAAAGTACATTCAGCTGACTCAGTGTATTTTAATCATGGTGCCATCATTTTGCGCTTGGGGTGTATTTAATGGGTTACTGTAGTCAAATGGTGGATAAGTCATTGAAAATCAAATCGATTTCGATTGAAATCGAAAATCAATTCTGAAATCAAATCGTGACCCTAAAAATCGAAATAGAATCGTGACATCACTACCGACTCCCACCCCTAATTGATACTATCAACAAGTATTCAAAATCAAGCACTCGCATTTGTAGTCAAACATCATTAGGCAGACAGACAGGAACCAGACGTCTGCCATCTCTCACAAACACACGCGCACACGCAATTACCATGGAGCTATAGTCTGTCATATGAGTGCTTGGCTGCTTACATAACAGTGTCCTGTTACACACAAACAGGAAGTAATTATATAATACTGATGGTGGAAGAAAGGAGGTGTTGTCTGTGCCTGTGTGTTTATCTATGCCTACGACTGTGTCTGTACTAGAATTGTTAAGTGTTTTTTTTTCTCGCAATGTGAGATTTAAAATCTCCAGACAGACTTTGCTCTCCCATACCTTCATAGTTGACCTGTCCATCTCCGTCGATGTCGGCTTCTCTGATCATCTCGTCCACTTCCTCGTCTGTTAGCTTCTCTCCCAGGTTGGTCATCACATGACGCAGCTCCGCCGCACTGATGTAACCGTTACCATCCTGGCCCAGGGACATGTGGTCAGTCACTCACACTCACAATACTGTATTGCTGTGTGACTTACACACTATCTTGTCTAGGACTCCTAGTCTTTTAATACACAGGGCTTCTATACAAGACTTCTTGCACACAAACACACACACAGGTCTACCTTGTCAAAGACCCTGAAGGCCTCTCTGATCTCCTCCTCACTGTCGGTGTCCTTCATCTTCCTTGCCATCATCGTCAGGAACTCTGGGAAGTCAATGGTCCCGTTGCCTAGGACACAAAAGTTCAGAAAGCTTGAGAAAATTTGCCACAGTGTGCATGCAAACTATTGCCTCAATGTTTTAGTAAAAAGATAGATCAGATAATCCTTTATTAATCCCACAATGGGGAAATTCACAACGTTACAGCAGCAAGGGATAGTGCAAAACAAGTCAAAAAGACATCAACAAAGAAAAACAAACAAATAATAAAAAAGGGCCTATAAACGAAAGCCTTCCCCAGGCTGAGGGGGAACCATCGTACCGTCAGCGTCCACCTCGTTGATCATGTCCTGGAGTTCGGCCTCAGTTGGGTTTTGACCCAGCGACCTCATGACGGTGCCCAGCTCCTTAGTGGTAATGGTCCCATCCCCGTCCTTATCAAAAAGGGAGAAAGCCTCCTTGAACTCTGGACAGGCAGAAGGGGGGAAGGAAAAGGATAGATAGGGAGCGGTGGAGGGGATGAAAAGAGGACAATATCAGTAACAGCACATGATCAAACAACAAAATTGATATGCCAGCTGACGACGCATGGATCTTAGGGATGGGGGTGTGTACACGTTTAACATGTACCCAAAATGAAACACTATACGTTTAGGACGGATTACACGAAATGTAAAAATGGTGCCTGCTGATTGGATGAGCATATCTGGAGGATACAGGAACCAATCAGTACAGGTGGGAGAGCCATCAGGGAGAACCAATCGTGTAGGCGGACTTGCACAGCCGACTCCTACACATAGAATTTGTCGTTACAGATAATCTTGTAAAGTTACAAAACTAACCCTTTTTAGTTTAGGCTACAGCCAAAGTGTGATACACTTTACGGCCTTACTGCCTACACTTCCGCTGTCACTATAGCGACTAACTCTTAAAATGCCATAGGCGCCATTTTATGGTGTACAAGTCAAATGACCAACAGTGGGATGTCCGTTCTAACCAATTCTATGCTACTACACAATATGCCACCCTGTGAAGGAAGCAACCAATTTAATTAGACAGTCAAGAACTAGGGTTGATTTTAGATCAGATTATTCAGCAAGCTTTTGAAGCTCTGCAAATCCTCACGTTAGGCTACTGTCAAGCAGCACATTTAAATGGTTGAAGAATTTACTATGTTTTTGTCTATATTGATAAATGTTGTTGGCAATCAATGTTTTGTTTATTACAAATACAAATCTTCAACTTTGAACTTTCCGTTGGTCATGTATTATTATTATTATTATTAGTAGCCTGTATTATAATATAATAGACGTTTTAATAATAGTAGACTACCCTAGTCCGTAATTATCACGAGAAGAATCTCACATGACATCTGGACGGTTGAAGGTCTGTCACAATAACAAAAAACGCTCTTTGATTGGAAGGCTGTTTTATTATAATTTCATGACACTAGTTTATTTTATGAAAACATTTTGAAACATTAAAGTATATTCTAACGTTAATCCTTCATAACTGCTTGCCTACTTACTAGCAACTCCCGACCAGTATCATTGGCCTCCGTGGCTATGATATCAAGAGTAAACGTATACAAAAAAGACAAAACCCCCACCCCAAACAGCCCGTGTATTGTTCAAGTTGACACATACACAATTAAATAAATCAATACTGAGCACTGTTCTCTGGTTGTCACCTTACCAGCAATCTGCTCTTCTGTTAGCTGGTCAGCCTAGAAAGAGAGAAGCGAGGGAGGCGAGGGAGAAGGAAGGGAGGGGGGACAGAGAAAATCTATTTTTAAAGTCTGACAGTCATTTATACACCTTGAACTAGAGGTCGGGACCTAAATGGCCAGAATACCGAAAAGTTGTAATACAATTGTGCCCCAGGGTGAGACAGGACATTTCTTATTCACGTCCCAGCCTGAAGAGGTTAAAGCCCCGCCCTGCCACACTTCTAGTACAACTACCAATCAAACTGACCAAACACCTAATACTTGGTCCACTCCTTTAGCAAGCAATCATAGGCTGGTTGGACAGTCCGCACTCCATTAAAAAATAACTAACGTCCCGTGTGTAAGGCAGATAGCCATCTGAAATGCAGGTGTTAACAAGACCCGCAACCACATAGCATCACAAAAACAGTCATAGCAGGATGAGGAATTTTGATGTTCTAGTTAACACCATAAATGTAATTGTGTGCAAGCGTGTCCACGACTTTCCACCTGAAACTCCTCAAAGTGGATATCTGTCAGATCCGCCACCAGCTTCATTGCTCTCGGCTCTGCCGCTTTCGTCCCTCCACCTCCTCCCCCATCCAGCCTCAATCCGCCACCTCCTCCTCCTGTTCCACCTCCTTTGCGGTGCTTCAGATCCACCCCACCTCCTCCCCCCATCACTCCTGTTTTGACGCTTAGGCCGTCCAGTGCCCCCCGCACCATCACCAAGCCTTCAGCCAGGCACTCAGCCCGCTTGCAGTTCTGGGCACCCTGCTTTTTAACCTCGGCCAGCTCGGCCTTGGTGAGCTGCAGGCAGTTCTTCAGGTCCTGCAGCTCTTTGACCAAGCCGTCCATACGGCTGGATGACGAGTCTACCAGCATTTGGAGGAAGGTTTTGTAATTCCTCTCCTGCTGCTGGATGAGCTCCTTGTAGAAGCACTGCTGCTCGTCCAGGAGGTCGTAGACGGTGGACAGGCTCACCAGCTCGTCCTCTGCTGGGTACAGAGCTACTTTCTTAGGCAGCATGCTGGGGGAAGGATGGTGTTTCCACTGTCTCTTTGAATGGGTGGTTAATGGATGGATAGAGAAAGGACTGTCACACTTGAGTAGATGGCAAAATTCTTAGTCCTTCTGGATCGGTCGACGGTTGGATGGATGCATGAAGGAGTAGACAGACTGATGGATAATGGTAGCCTCGTCTTTCAATCCTTCTGGAGTGAGTGATGGTTAGATGACAGAAGTCATCACAATCCCTCTGGAGTGGTAAAGGTCAGTGGATGACCTCCCTCGATCTTGTGGAAGAGTGGAAAGATGGATGATGTCTTGCGTTTTTCTCCTTCAGGGTAACTGGATGACTGAAGTCGGTCCCCCTGTTGATGTTTGTCTGGTTAGCTGTCTATCCACCCATCCATCTGTCCCTTGTGTCTTGCAGCATTGTGAGTGTATGTGACCAGACTCTGTGCTTCTCTGGCTGCATCTGACTAACTGGGTGAGATTGTAAACGCGCGTGTGCGTGTAACAGTAACAGCTTAGCTGTTCGTCCACTTCTTTGACAGATACACCATCAGGACGGGTGGACTGAGGGAGGGAGAGATGGATGGAGTTAAGTGTTCACCTCCTGCAGTAGTCCTAGTGGACAGTATTGTGTGTCAATAGAAGAAGAGCCTTCAACACAGTCTGATGGAGTGTCTGTGTCTGTGTGTGTATGTGTCAGGGGCCTGAGGAGATCGCACAAGTGTGTATCAGGACAATTGATTTAAGGTGTGTGAGGAATAGTGTCCAGACCAGGGGAGATCACATGGGTTGTTGTGTGTGTATGTGTGCCTGTCATCTCTTTGCTACAGTTGCAGCTCCTAGGGAGGATCGGTTGGCTGGTCATCTGACCTCCCAGACAGCATCATGGGTCATGAACACACAACCAAAGGCCTCCTCTGGCTTGGCCACTTTCACCACACCGGCCTTACATCAGTCCCCCTGACTGACACTGACACACACCAAATCTTTCCCTTTCCCCAGGAGTCTAACTTGTTGAATCAACAGGATTTCCAGAATGTATAAACAGGTTTATATGGGATAAATGAGTCAAAATGGAAAATCACCTCTTTCCAAAACTCAGTACAGTCCTGCTCTCCTCTTAACCTTGGTTAAGAAATATTTGCACATACAAGCAGGGTCCGAAATTAACCTTTTAGCTCACCAGCCAAATGTCTGGTAGATTAAAAATTCTACCCGCCAATTCTTTTTTTATACCAGCCAAAATTTTAATGTACAGTACCAGTCAAAATGTTGGACTTTAAACTGTATAAACTTGTCCATAGGACACTTCATATTTCATTATATGATATATGTACTTATATAAGTCGATAATCATAAGTGAACTGCATTCAAAAGTGTAATTATTTTTGGAGAAAAAAAGGAAAAAAATGGAAATCTTGTAAGCTCAATGGTGGTGCATTGTTTTGTTATTTAAATATCTTGGTACGTACTGGTGTTCATGATTACATCTATCTTAACAGATGCTCCAGGACTTGTATAATGCTTTAAAATAAAGACCACCCATCATATTTAAAAATGCATGGCATCTAATCCTACATAAATTTCACCACATGCAGTACCCAAACATTTTTTACACTTTTGAATGGACTTCACTTATGATTATATGCAATTTGCCATTGGCAGATGAACGGCCAAAAAACTGCATCATACATTATTTGACTAAAAATAATTACCTTCAGTTTTTATTATGCAAATTCATCTTTAGCATCACTTTAAAAAGACAATTATGAATACATAACATTATTTTTAGTCAAAAAACCCCACAATGAATTACATTGCACAGGATATAATCACATTTGAGACGCTGGAATCAGAAATTGTTTTCTCAAAAACGGACTCAAAATGTTGCAGCTATCAATATATATCTAAAACTGACTCAAAATGTTGCAGATACCAATTCATACGGTTCACACCTCATCACCAGACATGTCAAAACCCTGCTCAATATGATCCTTAACCTCTTCCTACCTAGGGTGCTGGGAGGGTACGCTCACCTGAATGAACGTACCCAAACTAAAACAAGAATAGCTCTATCAGGTCTATATGCATGGCCTTGACATCTATGGACAGACAAGAACTTATAGAATCTATTCCCAGTGTCAGTAACCTTCTGACTGTTAGTATGCCAGAGTAAACTTAGATAAACCAAAGGAGAGATTTAGATTTGTATCCTCGCCTAAAGTGTTTTCTCAATTAAACAGTGGATAACACCATGATAGCAATGATGCCATGTAGAAAGATGCCACTGAATCTATTCAGCAACTCCTTGACTACAACTGTACCAAAGCACATTGAAATGCAACAAAGCATATAGGTTCTACAAAGGTTTTAGTGATGATAGTACCAGGCGGACTCTCCATTTTGGCCATTTGGATACCCAAGGTACCCAAAGTGTGCCAAATGGGTTTTTTACCTCTTGGAAGGGA
>OMOT01042895.1:2526-17007 GCA_900312575.1 Acanthochaenus luetkenii | reverse complement strand
CTAACGTTTTATTTAGCGGTTTCAGACTGGTTTTTTTACGTGTTATAACTGAACAATGTTGAGAGTTTATGTGAATGTTTCAGACTGGTTTTTTTACGTGTTACAACCGAACAAGTTTGGGAGTTACTGTGAATACGCTCATTAACGTATGCACAATGGTGAGTTACTGTGAATGCACTTAATAAAGTTTGCACAATGGTGAGAGTTACTGTGAATACGCTCATTAATGTTTGCACAATGTTGAGTTATTGTGAACACGCTTAATAAAGTTTGACTTACTGACTTATCTGACAGTTTTGTGTCGCTTAATGCGCCTTATAGTCCGGTGCGCCTTATATATGAAAAAATATAGAAAATAGACCATTCATTGACAGTGCGCCTTATAATCCGGTGCGCCTTATAGTGCGCAAAATACGGTAAATATAACTTGAGGTAAGTAGGTAACTAGATATGTGGCTGTAATGAGATTTAAAGAAAATACACCGGAAAACACATTACTTTCTACAATGCCTCACCTAGCATTCCCCCGTCCGTATTTTCAATGGTGTTGTCCCCAAAGTCATCGTACTCCATGTGGTTGGACTTGTCTGGGAGGTGAGATGGGCCGGGCTCGGCATCCAGCAGAAGGTTAGAGGCTGTGGCACCATGCATGATGTCGTCCTCAGTTGTACTTTTTGGGGAATACTTGAAACCCTTTTTTTGTGGAATTCTTGATGCAGCCCAGCCTCACCCAGACTCTACCTCCAGCGGACCCCATGTAAGTTGAGTTTGAGACCCCTGCCTCTGTTGTCTTTTGGCCAAAATGCACACAGGGGCATCTTTAACCTTAATCTACTGTATAATAACACTAGGGTTGTTAGACAACAAGCTCTGTGCTATCAACAACAAATACTATGCTCATGTCAAGTTTTGAGAGCATATTTGTCTCAAATAATATTTTCTTTAATTTTGATACCAGTAGGCCAGTTGTAGTTAATTAAAGTGAAGACATATATTTGTTTAAAGCAAATAAAAATGTTCGCAGGAGAAACAAATGTTATACACCATGTAATAAATCAGTGCTGGTTACAAGCTTATTTTTTCATAAATAATGTGCATAAAAATACGATTCAAATATGATTAATTCTTCCTAGAAATATGATTTAACATGAAATGTTTGTCAATGTCATGGCATGGATCTTCAACTGCAGAATTGAACATACAGTACCACCCTGATCCTCAGGGTATATAGGTAGCTTCTATGGAACACTAAGAAATATGGAAGCATAATGTGTATGACTGGCAAAGGCATAACACTGTGAAGGCAATGATACACAGGCATCATTAAGGCCATATAAATGGGTAATTTTGCCCAAACTTACAGCCAACCCCATTTTTCATTACACTTTTTGTTCCTTCAATCTGTCATCCACATTGATTTTAACCCAGTTACAAATCCCCATGTAACTAATAGCAACATTGCCCATAACATTATGTGAAAAAGTTGCAAATGTATTATTGCCTTAACAGCAGAAAATTCCCATATTTTTTCTGAGAAAAAATAATAATTCCTATCTAAAGCTGCATTAGCAATTTAGTAGCTAGCTACAACTCATTTGTCTAATTACTGCACATTACATGAGGTTGTACTGTATATCATCCCTATCAAACTGTTTACACTGTGTACATTACAGTACGCTGATTTTCCTAATTACCCCCTCCCCCCCCTTTTTTTGTGGTTACTATTATCATGCACACATCATCTCTGTGCCCCTTTGCTGAAACACATATTAAGCACCAGTAACAACTTGATGACTTCAACTTTGACAGACACCCCTGCTATTGGAGTCACCAGTGTGTGACAATATAGAAGAATGCCATCAATTTGAACGAATGTTGTAAAGTTTGCTGCATATTTTCAACATGGCACTGCGTCTTGTTGTCACAAATTCAAGTGTGTGTCTACGCATCACATCCTTCCTGTGGTCCGCAGCAACATGAACATTTCCCACAATATGCTCACATTTCACAAGGTTCACACTGTTTTAACACAGTGAATCTAAACCATCATTCAAAATTGAAGATATGAACTCAGAGCAAAGGGAACGTGGGGTAGTAATGGTAAAACAAGTCAAGGGGATCACTGGGCAAAGTCTGGTATAGGCTCAGTACATTCCTACAACTCCTTGTGGATGGTGGACTTCACAGCGGCATCTTTGACTTTTAAATCTTCTGGCAATTCATTACAGCATGTTAAATGGTATTATCCTCCTCACTTACTTGAATTTGACTGGTTGTTAATGGAGAGGGTATGGAGATAGCGGTGAACCCAAAATCCTTAAAAAGTTCAAAACATAGAAATCCACTGATGCTCTGATTCTCAAGCTCCCTATTAATAATTCAGCCGCTTTGTGTCGGGAGGCGTTTGGCGGCTGTCCGAGCTTCCAGTGCACGTAGTCCAAGCTGATCCCAGGCGGAGGCGAGAGAGGTGGTGTGGGGTTGAAAAATCCACAAAAACCACACAACCTCCCAGATGAGGCGAGTACCCGCTGAAGAGGGTCCCGAGTTGTAGAGGATCCCCAGTGTATCCGGGGAAAGTAGTCGACACTCTTACTCTGCTAAACAGAAATAAGCGTTAGGACAAAGTGACATGAAAACAGGGAGGCACGATGACACATGCTGTACGCAAGCATGAACGACACGTGCGCACAAAAACACATGCACATAATATGTAGAAATCCCAACATTTCCACAGAGAGAAAAGAGTATCATGCTTATAATAATCTGCAAAGATTGAAGGACAAAGTTGCAAAGGAAAGCAAAGAGAAGAGAAGTTACCAGAGTTAGTATATGTCACAGAGTGGCACGTTCTCTCTTTCAGAGTTCTGAATAATCCACTCAATAGCATCCCAGCCCTACAGATTCCCACAGAGGAACAGAAGATTGAAGAAGGGGTCAAAGGCAACGGTGTAGTTTCAGTAATACACACACACACACACACACACACACACACACACACACACACACATCCTCACAGGTGAACGTCACATACGACAACAGAGGATATGCACTGAGAATAGTATGAACTTCAAGAAAACTGGCCCCTCGAAAGTGCCGGTCAGACATTCAAATAGAGATAGAGAAGTCGTTTCATGTTAACATGAAAGAGCACATCAGGTCAGAGGGCATGCTTGAAATCATCAGTGTTATCTTAATACCTTCAATCTGATTTCAGATTCCGTGAGAAAGATGGAATACGTGCAACAATTTACTGTTTTTAATTGTTTTGCGTGTATGTTACCTTCCTTGCATTCGCTGACATCCTCCTGGCCATCATTCCCTCCAGGTAACTGCTCAGACTAACTCCCTTCACTGTAATGATGGCCTCCTGGGTCAGGACGGTACTAGAGAGAGAGAGAGAGGGAGAGAGGGAGGTAGAAAGAAAGCATGGTGAGGACAGTTTGTATATGTAAGCATGATAAGGCCATGAATCATTTTGAGTGCACAACACCTATGTACTGCAGTCTTACACCGTATAACATTGGGTAACTGCAAGGGCTCGGCTTCTGGCTCGTTTTGTCGCATTTACATCTCCGCCATTTCTCGACACTCTCACATTTTAAATTTAGTACACCCACTCCTCTTTAAGCCCAAATGAACCTTCACCCGTTAGTTACCATGAGCATTTCATGAACATCTTATTACCGTGAAATGAATCGTACAATGTACTTACACCTCAGGGTTGTCCGGGTGCGGTCGGTAAACAAGCCTCTCGTCAACTGACACCAGGTTGGTTAGAGTAATCTGGAGGACAAAATAAGCGTTTTTACAAGCTATTACAGGTAATATCATGGAGTGATGAAGACAGTACACACTGTTTACATGTTACAGCTATTACACTTCTTTTCTATGTTGAAATACCTCCTTCACGGCTGGAACTGAACACATTTTTGTGGTTATGAACACCCGTATTATTATAACTTTTTTTGAATGCATTACATCAACTAGTTCATGTGTGCTTGAGTGCAGAAGGTTTGAAGCTCAGTGTGAGTGGGCATGCTGAAGCTCAGGCCTCCCTTTAGTGTAGGACTAATGCTGACTGAAGCAATGATGGCTGAGGAGGTGAGCGTTAACTTACATTAGTTGAGCACAGCTCCATCTTTTTCTCCTCAGGGTCCACTATGGAGTGCTCCTTCACGTAGGTCCTCGTCTGGTTGGTCCCCAGTATCTGAGGTAAGAACAAGCAGTCTACCTAGAAACTGAGTCATAAACAGTGTGTGTGCATATCTGTAAAATATCAATTGACTCAGGTGTGTATGTGTGTGTTAGCATGTTTTTGTATGTGAGTGTCCAACCTAAAACTGTGACACCTGGAAGAAAATCATACTTAGCTTTGTGTCATTTTGGAAGAACAAAATATGGGAATTCACGTGTGTATATGAATTTGCTTGTACACTGCATGTGCAAAACATGCAATTGTGTGTGCATGTGCCTGTGTGTCTTAGCACAGGTGTTCCCACACTTTAATTTTTTTTATCAGCCCCCAATTTAATATGCTTTATACCACAGACCCCCATCTGATCACTTCTGTTGTCTGTTCCTACTATAGGTGGGGAGATAACTGTGGACAGGGTGAAACTTGTGACCAGAATTGTCATTATACTTTTATTGTGCAATTTCCAATGAATGAAACTACAATGAAATTAAACTACTCATAATTTTGCTGGGGAAACCCTGGAACCCCTTCATGCATGTGTATGTCCGTGCTGGTGTGTGTGTGTGTGTGTGTTGATGACTGACTGCTCGCACGATGCCCGGTAGGCCCCACTCTGTGCTGAGGAGTCGGTGGCTGTGCAGGCGTCCCTCTGTGTCCAGGCTGCGGTCCAACACGTCCACCCCCACCACGTTGGGGTTCATGGGGTTGGGGTACTTCCTCATCGCAGCCTTGATCACCGTCTCCCACGGGTAACTGCAAGCAAACCAATGCAAAATTATGTATAAAAAACAACAATAACTGGTATAAACATATTGGTTAAAAACATGCTGACAAACATCTTTTCAACAAATATGACATGACATATTACACATATGTCATCCAAGACTAATCGGGTCTCTAGAACATGTAGAAAGAGACATTACATATAGAAATATATATCAATACTCATGCTACCTGCAGATCAATGTATGCTCAATAATAATAACAATTCCAGATTCCAGATCAAATCCATAGCAATTATATATTTATACTTAGTTTGACTTATATCATGATTCGCTGTGACTAAATGAACAGCAGGCACAGTTGGTAAGACCTTTTTATTACACTGACATCAACGCAACATCAGATCTGAGAGGTGTGAGTGAGTAGGGACGGCAGTTTAACACTGGGTGAGAACAGCTAGGCTGGGAGACTGGAGATGATCCAAGACCCTACTGTCATTATTTACAATGAATGACATGAAATTATATTAAATTACCATATCATGATAGAAGATTTTGTCCATATCGCAGAGGCCTACAACAGAGTTTTGTTCTGTGTCACACTCCTCCGTGTTTGTTTGTTATTCCAGTCCACATATAGGGAACGTAAAGCGGGGCCGGGACTGACGTAAAATACGTCCGTAAAGCAGTTCTGCTTTTTTGCAGCAATGTCGATAGAAACGAAAGAGGAAAATATCTATGATAGACATTTTTCTATCGTCCTACGATATATATCGTCATATAGCCCTACTCTGTAGCATTTTTTTTCCTGCTAAACAGTTTTCAGTCACACTAATTATTCCACTGATTTACAATCAGAACTTTGTATGCGATGGATCATCATCTCTTATCACGAGCGTGGCTCTGTATGTAATCTGGACCGTTTAGCCTCCATCATCATTTTACAGTAACCATCTGCTGATGATGCGGCTAACTTAGGAAAGGACAGTTGGACAGTCACTGTCCACTAGGGATAGGCGGATCGAAACTGGTATCGATACTTCGATACTCACATGCTACTCATTTGGTATCGATGCCCTTTGAAAAGTATAGATTTCAAAGTTATTTTTAATCAAAAATGTGTTTCACCACGAGGTGGGAAATTTCCCAGTTCCAGGAAGGCAGCTTTACAATCTCCAAGAAGTGAGAAAGCAGTCATGAAGGGGCTTTAGCTTCATGGACTTTACAGTTTACAATGTCCAGAGGTTTTACAAGACTGTTTTTCAACATGTCCAAAAATACTATTTTGCACTATTTTCAAAGGCAAGTCAGAGCATTTTTCAATTTCTGATTGTTGGTTTAATTGTACTTATTAATTAATATATGGTTGTTTGTTATTTCTCTTCTGATGCAGTGTGTTGATAATATTTAATAAAAACCATATTAACAATTCTTAATGCAAACATTAATATTTTTAATAATTCACCAGGTTAGAGGGTTCCTTGTACAATTTACAGCATTAGGTATCTGAGAATCTCTTTCATATCCAAGTAAAATTGGTATTGTATGAAATATCCCTAACAGAGTCGATATTGACTCAAATCAATTCAGGAAATCAGTGGTGATAACCAGCCCTAGAGGCGTGTGGTTATTTTGTATAGACAAATTCTTCATCAAATTTACAGAAAACGTACTATATTGCGATATATATCGTTATTGTGATATGAAATTACATCATATCATGATAGAAGATTTTGTCCATATCGCACAGCCCTACTTAGTCTAATATACTCACTGTGTACAAAACATGAGCAGCACCCTCCTAATACAGTTGTTCCCCCTTTTGCACAAGCCGTCCATTATTTTGTCTCAGTAATCTGTCTCCACTCCTTCATCTACATTCCCTGAAGTGGAAATAAGATTTCATTTGAATCCACTAGAATGAAAGAATTACTACTTTAATCATAGGTTTCACTCTCATCTCTATTGTCTCCCTCCTTGTAGTAGAGTTATAAAAGTCAGTGGTATACGTAAGTAAGTCAACTTTATTTATAAAGCGCCTTTCAAAACAAGAGTTACAAGGTGCTGTACAATAAAACATTAAAATAGAAATAAAATATAATATAACATTAAAAACAGATCAAACAGATAACAATACAAATACATTAAAACTACACAGAAAGGCAAACACACATTACAAAACAAAGTGCTTACAAAACAGGTGAGTTTTTAACAGCTTCTTCAAACTATCCAATGACTGTGTTTTTTATAACTAAGGGAAGATGGTTCCAGAGAGTAGGAGCTACAACTGCATAAGCCCGGTCACCCTTAGTTTTAAGCCTCGACAGCCAGAAGGCCTTGGTCAGCAGACCTGAGAGATCTCAGTGATCTCACTGTGTCCAGGGGACGCAATAATTCAGAAACGTAGAGTGGGGCCAGTCCGTGTAGTGCTTTATAGGTGATTAAAATAATTTTTATTTCAAGTCTGCAGTCAATGGGTAACCAATACTGGTGTGATGTGTGACCTACGTTGTGTCATGGTTAAAAGTCTAGCAGCCGCATTTTGGACCAACTGGAGCCGAGACACAGAAGAGCGACTAAGGGTGGTGAATATGCATTACAATAATCAAGACGGGAGGAGACAAAAGCATTAATTATTTTTTCCAGATCTTGAAAGGACAATACAGATTACACAGGGACGTGCGGTCAGGGGAGGCAGGTGAGGCAGGGCTCTGTAGTCGAGCGGTAGCGCGTTGGTCTAACAATCTTTAGGAGTTTTGAAGCGTGACATCGAACCCAAGCTTTTGCTTCTTAAGACTTTACGTTTTTTCTTATCTTTACGTACCTTTAATACGTACCTCATGTGTGTGTGTGTGTGAAGAATGCTGATGAGATATGAAATAACCAGTAGCCAATTGAATAAACTACACTTTTGGGTTTATATATTTGTAAATCTGACTCTAAAGGAGTCAGTGCCTCACCAACCATGAACCTCACCGCACGTCACTGAGATTACATTTCTAGCAATATTTCTTATCTGAAAGAAACAAGATTGGACCACTTTCTTTACATGCAACTCAAAGTTCATGTGTTGGTCAAAGAAGACTCCTAGAGTTTTTGAGGCTTGCTTAACATTTGCTGCTAAAGGACAAATACACTGCTGTATTCTATCAGAGATGCTCTCAGGGCCTTTAATAAGGACTTCAGTTTTGTCAGGGTTAAGCTGGAGAAAGTTATAAGACATCCAGTCCTTGATAGCTGTTAAGCGGTCTTGCAAGGTAGAGAGCTTACTAAGGTCATTCGATTCGAATGAGAGGTACAGCTGTGTATCGTCCGCATAACAATAAGAAATACACTTAAAACGACTAATTAAAAAACCAAGGGGAAGCATGTACAGGGAGAAAAGAATAGGACCAAGGATTGAACCCTGGGGCACACCACAAGTCAACAGAGCAGATGAGGAGACATAATCATCAATAACAGAAAAACTCCTTTCTGACAAATAGGAGGCAAACCAGTCAAGAGCAGTCCCAGTTATACCCACCCATTGCTGAAGCCTACCAAGGAGAATAGTGTCAAAAGCTGCACTTCGGTCAAGCAGCAGCAAAACTGAACATTCCCCAGCATCAGCACGCATTAGGATATCGTTTGAAACCCTGAGTAGACCAGTTTCAGTACTATACCTCAAACGAAAACCAGACTACGTCCCATGTGGGACAAAACCTTATCACATGGGGGTCTGTGGCCTTGTGTGTCCACTGGGGATTCTTGACATAAACAGTTTGATGTAGTTGCAAGGGACGTTGTTCCTGTTGTGCACACTCAGTGCAGAGACTCAGTGGAAGTCCATAGGCCTATGGCTTTAAAAGCACCCGGACCATACAGACCTGTACAACAAACTATTATGACATGGTACGAAACGGGTTGACAGTCCCATCCTCTTGTCAGACCACATCTACAAAGATTGACCGGTTCCTTTGCGCTATGATTTCTCCGGACTCGAGCTTATTCATCTCGAAAGCTGCTGTATTCTAAACCAAACTAAACAACACATCCCCGTGTCGTGACCAACCTGAAAACGTGTTCCGTGCTCCAAATCTTCATTTTGCAAACGACAGTCTCGACCTGGTCAATGAAACAACCGCCTCCATCCGAGATTCTGTTTCACCGGAACATTTCTACACGAGGAAATATCTGTAGCGGATCAGGAGGAAAGGCCTGTGATGGAACCTCACGGCGATCGATGAAGCGAGTCCAGAACCCAAGAATCAGCCTTGCGTAAACACTGCGCAAAATCCTCCGGTCACCCTCTGTGGCGCAGGCATGAGAAGCAGGGGGAAACTGCGATGTAACGGTGGCAACGAACGGCTCGTACCGTAAGAGGAGCCGGTAACGGCTTAGCCACCAACGTCAAGGCAGACAGAATTAGAAATGCTATTTCCGATTGGAGCTTTCAAAATAAAATCATTATTGACGCCCGTGTTGCAACGTTTGGGTCGTTGTGTCTGACAGAGGCGGCACCAGTGCACTGTGATTAGGGGAGCTACAGTGGGGCTCCTGGTCACTTGACACTCTGGGGATCCGTCCCACTGGGCCTCATTTAGACGAATCAGAAACAAATGCTAAATAAATCTGCGGTAAAGAATGCCAAAACTGATTATTATTTAGACCTTTAGAAGTTCTGGAGAGAAGTACATTCAAATAAAAGCAAGGCTACTATCTCCTTACCCACACATGTTACATCTAATTATGTCTTAATAATTGATCAGAATGAGATACACCAATCATTTAATAAGCCCTTTGCTGGTGCTGGTCATTTATTTGAAAACAAGTATGCGGGGCCCCCTCTTGGTGGACATGATCATGTGCAGCATGTGAGGCATGATTCCCAAGTTCATTTTCAGTCCTTCTCAACTAGTGTTGTGCTCAAAGCACTACAGTGCATCAGTGGCGAGCAGTGACCTCTGGAGCTGGGCAAGCAGGTCACCACAATTTATAATTTTCGGAAACTGTTCTAAAAATGTTTTGAATTGTTAATTGTAATAACTCGATGCTGCATCAAATATCCTTAGAACACTTTTGATTTGCAGGTATTTAACCATCCATGTAGACCTGGCCTATTCCTTACCACACCAGAAAATAACTAATACTAATTTTAGTGGGCCTTGTATGTGGAAAACAAAAGAAAGTTCACCTAATCTACCATAATCTGCTCAAATGTTTGGCAGGCCTACTCCAAAATGTGAGGACCATACCCTGTAGATGTTCTACTGTTCGACTGATTTCCTTGTATCACTATTGTATTGACTGATACTCTTGTATCTATAGCATTATCTGGTGCAAAATAAATCACAATGTACGATGCAACGTGATTGAGTTCTTCTACTCAAAAAGCATACATAAGGAATGAGTATCTTAAATAATGATTTCCTCTAGAATATAACCACATCTGGCTAGCTATTGTGTTTGGAATAGTTATATTAATTCATTTGGGGAATGCTCCCTACAGGATGTTGTTAATGTGATCCATTAATTTCCCTCACATCGCATCAGACGACATGGTAGTACTACCAAACAGCATCTTCTGCATTGATTGAAATGAGGCTCTTGGGCAGCCACAGTGTTATTTTTTGATCAAGTTATCAAAAGTAAGTTTGAAGATTTCTTTAGATTTTCATTCTATTTTTGCACTCACCTTTGGGTGCTCAGCGGTCCAGCTGGGTGTCAGGAGCCTCAGTCAGGATCAGCCTCAGCCCGACGCTTGTTTCCATTAAAATGTTTTACACTTTACATTACAGCATGTCCTCTTGTTGGTGATATTAATTCAATACATTAGTGATTATATAACAACAAATAATTCATTCGTTATAAGAACATATTTGTCACGCTACAACCCCCACCCACCTCTACAAATGACGAGCTTGCACCCCTCAAACACACACACACACACACACACAAACACACACACACACACACACACACTACAACAACAACGTGATCACAGCGGTACCACATAATAAATAAACAGGCCTCGGCAGACCAAGACGAACCGTAGCAGCTATGCAACTTAATACAAAATGCTGAAAAATGTTTGCACACTTTTCCTTCCTTTGTATATGAAGTTCATCCTTCTTCGTAAATTCTGCGATTACTTTGTCATAGAAGCTGTCGGATGACTTCTGCATTTGTAAATCAATAGTGTCTAACACTTTGAAATAAAGATTTTGATAAGCAGCCTCTCCTCTCTTCCTCTTTGCTGGGTTCTCCTGTTCCTCTACCTGGACACGGTCAACCTTTTCTCGCTGTGTTGCTCTGCTGTTCTCTTCATTTCACTCACACAATACTGGACGTCCTTGATAATGATAGTCCTTTTTTTTCTTCAAAAGTCCTCAGAGAAAACGATACAGAACGTAACGTATTGCTCATATTTGACGGAGTAAGTTAGTGTGTGGTGCTGAGCTAACCGAGCAAGGCAAGTGACAACTTTCAGTAATCAGCTAGCTAGTGGCAGTGTTGCGCATGTGTGTTTCCAAGATAAGCTGGTTCACAGACAGCTTTTCTGTCCACCATTCTCATGGTCAGAAGATACATGCAATACATCTGGAATCACAAAGAGTGCATGCACAAAGTAAGCTGACCCCGTGGTAGCTTTGCCGTTTGCAGGACAGATGGATAAAGCAGGCTGCGTTACCGCTAGGCGAAAAACCAGACTGCATCGCAGTATTGCAGTTTAAAAAAGAAAATAATTGGAAAGAATTGCACAAAAACAGGTGTGTAGAAGGCTGGAATGTAAATGGCGCTCATCCAAACTAGAGCTAGCTTGTAATGACAGCCTATTGAACTACAAACGTGCACTCTCCACTGATAGGACCTCCTATTTCTCAGCGCTAATTAATGCAAACAAAAATAATACTAAATTATTATTTGACACGGTAGCAAACATTACCCGAAAACCCTCCCCTGTATTTAACTCTCCATTTACAGCTAATGAATGTTCCAAAGTTAACTTTGGTGTACCACAAGGTTCAGTGTTAAGCCCTTTGCTTTTCTATATTTATATGCTGCCTCTCTGTGCAATTTTCCATTGCCATAACCTTACATTTAATTGTTATGCAGATGATACCCAAACTTACCTACATTTACCTACCGATTAAGCCAAAGGACCTTTCACTGCTCTCAAATTTAGAAGTGTGCCTATCTGCTGTCAAAAAATGGATGTCCACTAATTTTCTGCAACTAAATGCCAACAAAACTGAGATGTTAGTTGTTGGCCCCAAAACACAATGACCTCGTCTTGCTGACATCACAATTACTTTTGGGGACTGCTCAATTACCTCTCACAGTTAAAAATCTTGGTGTTACATTCGACCCAGCTCTCAAATTTGACTCCCACATCAGGGATATTACAAAGATTGCATTTTTACACCTCCTTAAAAAAAAGTGTTCTTTATTAAATATGTCTGATGCAAACCCCTTTTCCACACTTTTCACTTGATTATTGTAACGTCCTGTTTTCGGGCCTATCGAGCTCCCTTTGTCTGGAACCAGCTTCCTCTTACAATTAGGGAAGCTAGTTCTGTGGAAATCTTCAAATCCAGACTCAAAACATATTTATTCTCACTGTCATATGACCAACCTTAGCACGTTCTGGCTTGGGACCAACACAGTCTCCCTCCTACTTAAGCTTAGACAGTATTAACATCGAAATCTGCCGTTGGGAACCCAGCGTAGGGCTGCCTCCTGGTTGCTATATGTCTAATCATTTAATTGGCCTTTTAGTCCGGGATCATTGACTGTAATTTTTCTGTAGTATTATAATTTGTTATTGTTTGTTGCATCAAAATGTATTAGCACCGGCTGTAAACAATCCAGCCCCCCTGTAGCCCCCCATCACTATTCTCTGGGCCGCCTCTGCTCCCTGCGACCACGCAGTCTACAGGGTATATATATATAACATATCTCCGACGCAAACAGCCAGTGTCATGAAGAGGTAGAGTGCATGAAAACAGACGGGGAGGGGTAGAAAACACAACCTACAGTTTAGAAAGTTCAACAGGAGGAGGAGAAAAATAAATAAATACATTATGTTACCCATTGTATTCTCACACAAAATTACTAATTATCATTTCAAACAACCACAGATATTTCTAGGGGGCGCTATAACCATCCTGGGAGGGCACCGCCTAGGATGCTAATGCGTGATAATTATTTTTTAAGCGACAGATTGTATGCCTCTATTTTGATGGTAAAAATCGCTACATTTCCGGTCTTATTCTGTCTGTCGGTTGTGTTCTCTCGCCATGGGGATGCTGCATCCGTCTCTATCTGTGCGCATGCGCCAATCATCTCTCCAAAATCTGTCAAGCTGCATCAGAGGAGAGCTTCATCAAGCTAGCCAGAGCTAGGCAGAAAAAGACCGGGAAAATTGTGATTCTGCCTTCAAAATAAAAAAGTCCTGATCGACTAGAGAAAGAGCGCAGCTTTGGAATCAGTAGATTTACCATGTTAAAGGTGTAGCTGCAAAATAGGAATTTTAAAGATCACGATTCTATTATAGTAGTATTGTAGCTCCCATTCCGTAGGCTAGACTTGACAAACTAGTGTACCAGAGCAATTGAACTAAAAGTAGTCTTCAACGTTGTGGCCAGCCTTCCAAGCTGCCCGTGTAGTATTCTTTGGCACTTCTATACAATTTTACATATTAAGCTGACTTTGAATACAACATGCTTTAAAAATGACACTTTGATCAAAGCTAACAATTGTATTTTCATTTACTGCATAGGCCCATTGCTCCTTACATATGCAATATGTTTTCACGTTGGTACTTTGTAGCCCGTTAAGGAACAACACGTTCAACGGGCACACGGGTTTTATTGTGAAAGCTCGGTCGGAACGTAATGGTTTATCCTCGCTGCCTTGACGCCGGTGTAGGCGCTGCTAAGAGGCGTCTGTCCAACCAGAAGCGCAGTGGAGACGCTGATTAGAAGTTCATGCAATCGCCGTTTATTCTAACGGCCCGTTAATTTCATATTGGTTAAAGGAACTATTCATATATATTGATTTTTTATAATAAAAGGTGCTCAGTGGATTACAAGGCGGGACACTGCACGACCTTGCGCTGAATGTCATTATAGACGGATTTTATTTTTTTAAATCCACCGACACGGTAAGATAACAAGCGTCTTCATTCGCATAGACTACAGGAGGCGAACCCAATGTAGGCGCGTGTTGTCCTTGCGCAGGCTTGATTGTTTGAGCTCGTTAAGCTTGATATTGTTTTTCCAGATCCATACAGAAAAACGTCACAGGGGGTTGGAAACACCTTGTATAGATAATAGGACTGTTCGTATCGCCTGTTCTACTTGAAGGCCAGACTACACTACACGCCGCAGAATGCACATGCGCCGTTCGGATGAATGCAATGCCGTCTCGTAATCAGAAGAAGTCGCCATATCTATAATGTCCTGCTCGATTCCTCTTCAGCCGGGGCGGTTCTCCACAGAGCAGATTACGCCGAGCTGTGGCAGATGCTGCAGCAGCGCTTGATCCGCGAGAGAGGGGGGCGTCATCTTGTTAGGATCATTC
>OMOT01042888.1:1883-15345 GCA_900312575.1 Acanthochaenus luetkenii | reverse complement strand
TCAGGTACTCCGTCTCCGTGTCGTCTGACGAGATGGTGGGAAGGAGGCTGCGAGGGGGACCAGGGTGCTGGTAGAAGGGGTTCATCACGTCTGAGACTCCGTTCTGGTTCATGTAGTCTGTAAGAAAGCAATTACGTCAGCAAGCGCACCACGGGGGGCATCTATAAAACAGTGGCGCTGTTCGAGACGGGCGAGGCATGTTTTAAGATAGGCTATATAGACAATTGCCCACTAGATGTCCCTCTTCCTTACTTAATGAAAGAGCAGAGGGAACAGAGGAGAGCTCTACCGAGAATCACAGAAACAAATGTCAAGCGAGATTGAGGGGTTTTGAAGTTGAAGGACGCTTGCCTGGAGCTGGCTGGAAGGCCTCGTCAAAGACTCTGCCTGTGGGGTCGGGGATGTACCGAAGAACCATGCTTCCTTCTCTGCCAGGGAATGCATTCTGTAATAAATGAAAGGATATTACGGCGATGGCACACCTGGTGGAAAATGCTGCACAGACAGAAAGATCGAAGTATATTTGATAGGATGGATTTTCTCTTACCGATAAGCCATTTCTGCTGTGGCACGTTCCGATGCTACTGTTTAGACTCTGCAAAATAGACAACAACCCCATTCATTGACATCTCATGAAGACACCGGAGCAAATGCAATGCCGGCACATTTGACTCGGCAACCATTATCCATAACCCAGACACTAAGTGAAGGAAGGTTTAAAAAGCAACTAAATAGGAATTTTCAACACAACTCACAACAGACAGTTGGTCCGCTGCTCAATTTCTGATTTAGTTAAACCATTTTCTTTGACTTCATTATGTTTCATTTGGGTTCTCTTTGACTGAGACGTGCCTTCTGTTATTTGTATGTTGCTTGGTGTGTGTGTGTGTGTGTGTGTGTTTGCTTCTTTTGGTCATTGTGATGTATTTCTATTTTCATTAAGGTGCTTGGGGGACAATACGCAATGTGTTTTTGTGTGGACCCTAGGAACCATAGCTGTCATCGCAGTACAAGCTGATGAGGATCGAAATAAACTTCCACCAAAAAGATTCATACTCGTTCTAACAATTTGACAAGCTTTGCTACGTGTGTCAAGTTCCCGTGGGTCAAAGAACTATGAATGTCGATAAACCATGGAAACGGGGGGAATAAAGAGAAGAGAGTGAAAGCTGTGGCAATGCAATTACTTTCAACAAGAATAGGAAATTGAACACGCTGAAAGAGCGACCATCTGTAAAAAAAAAAGTCCAGCCCTGTAGAGTGCTGTACCCCAACAATATTACAAAAACAGGCTTATTCTGAGCTTCACTCTTCTATTGCAGATTTTAACACGTTTCTTCGCCTGCAAAGGTAATCAAACTCGAACGCTTGTATGGGCTAACCAGGCTTTCAGCGGCAGGCACCGATCCCAGATAGAAGAGCCAGACCTACGCATGGCCTTCACTGCATCTGTCATACGTAGATGATCTCTCCTCATTTCAATTCTTATTAATCAAAGGGCATCTGGGAGGAAACGTGGGAGAGGGGGAGATGATGGAGGGCGGGTGGGTTCAGGAAGAAGAAGAATAGTCCCTATGGTGACAGTTAAACAGAACGAGTGCAACTGGGGTCAGCCTGGTTCAGGCCACGTATGACTGCCCACGTAGATTCAAGTCAAGCCAATTAGCTTCCTTCTCCCCGCCGTACGTTCACCCAGATTCAGTTTCACCGTGATGGCGAAAAGAGTCACCATTAAATAAGCATAGAGCAAATCTGATCTGCTTCTGCTGGTGAAAGGGAAACTCAACTGCTTTTAACAAGCTAAAAAATGAGCTTGAGTTTATTTCCATTCTGACTCTATATAATGAATTATGCAGAACTCCTGTTTCCCAAAACGCTGGTGCATATAGTGGCATGTCCTAATTGATTAGTCCTGCTTGAATTATAGCCTCATAGTCTAATCAAGTGTATTTTTTTCAAAGCTGGAACACAGTGCAAAGATGCATCATCCCTCAGAGTTTCATCAGTGGTGTCGGAGATAGCACCCGACATATCCCGTTTGACAGACAGACTGACAGACACGGCCCGATCCAAAAATCTAGATTGCATGTGTATGTGACTGTATGACGTAGCGTACCGTGGAGTGGAGGAGTGGGGTGTGGGAGGTGCTAGGGCTGCTGAAGAAGCCGTGTTGGGGCACCAGGTACTCGTCTGCATCCACGGCGTCCTCCATGTCCTCTCCACTGATCAGGCTGCGGTAGAATCTGGTGTCTGTGGGACTCGGCAGGTGCATGCGGTCATCACCCTGGAACAGAAATAGACTTTGCCCATACAGGATAGTGGATCTCATAGATGACGTCTACAATACGTTCAAATGAACTGTAGATTTGAAGGTTAGTGGGTCTGTGGGCAGGTGAAATGATACCTGAATGACAAGGTAACGGGAAGGATCCCGGGCCATCTTTGTAAATTCGGACATCAACTCCCGGAAACGAGGTCGGCTATCGGCATCAATCATCCAACCTTAACAGAGACGTCAACAGATGTCATCATAAGTTATGAATATAGGATGAAACTGTAATGTTCCCTGTGGGGAAATTAGCAGAAATTAGTTGCAAAAGCAATAGGATTCAGCAGGGAAGAAAAGACAAGTAGGCTACAATATAAGCACACTAATAGAATATAAGCAATAAAAACAGAAGAAAACAGTAGCTTACATTTCACCATGATCATGTAGACGTCTATGGTACAGATCGGTGGTTGAGGCAGACGCTCCCCTTTCTCAAGGATCCCAGCGATCTCACTGGCTGGAATACCATCGTATGGCTTGGTCCCAAACGTCATTAGCTCCCACACTGTCACACCTACCGAAAGGAGGAAAGAGGGCATATCTCAGTCAAGATGAGGACTTTGTTTTGATCCCCATAAAAGGAAGGAAGAAAGTAACAGGATGTACGTTTCCAAGATATCCCACAGTATCAAAACAGCTACGCTGACAAATTGGCCCTGCCAACAGGAGTGGGAGTTAGCAGGATGCATCTCTGTGTCGGAGCAACTGAAAAAAAGGGAGGAAAGGAAGCCTGTCACTCCTGCCAGGGCCTGCTGATGGCTTTGCCTTATTGAGCGGAAGGTATGATCAAAAACCCCAGGGAAAAGAAGATTTGGAGGCTGGCCCACACAAGGGAGCTGTGTGTGTGTGTGTGTGTGTGTGTGTGTGTGTGTGAAGGCATCTGTGCGTACATGTGTTCCTGAGCTGGAAGAATTGTTTATGTGGGCTGAGGCAACAATCTTTTCTAACATGATATTGTCCATCTGAGATGGAGAGCATCTGAGTATAGGTGTCTGATACCTGCCTCTTAAAATCCCAGATGCTAGCAAGATGTTATTCCTACTCCTTTTGTGTTCTTAACTTTGGCAACTGCACCATTATTGGATCCAAAATCCCCCCAAGTTACATCTTAAGTTACAAAACTTTTTTTTTTAAAGAAGACTGCACTCATTCTTGCTCACTTGCTGTTAAAACACTTCATTGAAAATGAATATTTCTCCAACGCAACTGTCACCAATACACAGGAGTACAAAAGCCCAGTTGTTTTACATATCTGACGTTACACAAGTTCACGCCTTACTGGGTTGGAGGTAGAACGAGTAGTCACAGCATAAAGTAGAAGACTTACCATAGCTCCATACATCACTCTGGTGTGTGTACGTCCTGTTCAGGATAGATTCAAGAGCCATCCATTTGATTGGTACCTGTGGAAAGGGAGGATTTCATGACTCACCCTGTAGATAATGTTAAACACAACAGACATGCTTACAACAGGGGTTGGGTTCAAGAGTCAAACGCTGCCCTACCAAGTGAGCAAAAGCACCAGTGCGGCTGTCTGAGAAACGCAGTTTGGTGACGTGGTTTTTGAGACGGACCATACCGACCGACAGAGTGACTTGTACTAAAATACGGTAACGCAGTATATCAATATCATCTCCGACCAACCTTTCCTCCATCTGCGTGGTACTCCTTCTCGTCTGCATTGAGGAGCTTGGCCAGACCAAAGTCAGTGATCTTGACGTGCTGAGGCGTCTTCACCAGGACGTTCCTGGCTGCCAAGTCACGGTGCACCAAGTGCCGCTCCTCCAGGTAGTTCATACCCTTTTGTCAAACAAAGGTTGAGGTGCAAATGAATACATGAGAACACGCGTTCACTTTCAGTAGCTGTTTCATCGGGTTTGATTCTGCTACTGTGTTCAAATGTGTACAACTCGCATGATCAGACCTGATAAAAGTTCTAAAAGTGCACAGTATGTTATTGTTTGATGAAAACAGGACAGGAAGACGGCAGACCTCACCGTTTAACTGTGTAAAAGAAGCAGCCATTCAAAAGGAAAACTAAAGGAAACTATTTCTCAGAGCACGTTTCTCCCTTACCTTGGCTATCTGCACACACCAGTTGAGCAGGTACTGGGAGCCGATATTGTCCTTGTTCTCCTTGACATAGTCCAGTAGGCAGCCGTAGGGCATCAACTGGGTGACCAGCTGCACTGTGGACGTCAGGCAGATGCCCAGCAGACGACACACGTGAGGGTGGTCCACACTGGCCATCACATAAGCCTCCTGCAGCACACAGACATATAGAAAAGTGATGTAAAAAAACAAACGTGCAAAAAAACTTCCCAATGAACTTCATTTAGTTCGCTTCCTGTCAGAGATGCAGTTTCTAAATGTATCCAAAAGATGTATGCCTCTTACAGTACAGACATTGTTACGTGAATAACCTCCAAACTGTAAGGAGATCAGAAATCCTCACAGCCTGATGAAGAAGAGAAAATGTTTTCCCGTCAAAGCGAGCCACTGCCCTCAAGTCAATAAGGATGCAAGAGGAACGTTGCATCCTGAATGACTGAGCGACGTGACCACAAAACCGCAGTGTCTAAGATGCACATTCAACCCGTTGCACAAAGCATTTTTAACAGGCGGTGTGGCTTCGGTTCTGCACTCCTTTCCAGAACACCTCAGCCTGGGATTAGACACCAACACCCACACAAAGCCCTTCAATTGGTTAATCCCATTTCCCGCAGCCCGATGAGAGGGCCACTGTCAAGAAACATGACACATTCTCCATTTGAGGGAAAATAAGTGGTCATTAGTTTCAAATAGAGGTGCATGTGCTATAAATTAGAGGAAACATGACACTTAAATCGACGTCACTCACCGTATACAACACAATGGGGTTCTGTGCCTTTTTACTATGTCAAAATATTGTGATAATGTTATTTTAAAATCCATGTATAGAATTATTATATATTATATTTTGCAGTATATCTACTGTAATTTCCTACCGGCAATGCTAACTTAATTAAAGTAGGGTGGGAAATAAGACATCAGATGAATAGCTGTTTTAACTCTGACTCAAAAGTGTGACAGTAAGCTTGGACACACAAAAAAGTATCAAAATAGAACAGTTAACCTACATCTAAGATCTCTTTGTTTGCTTTGGGTGATGTGGCCTCCCTCAAAACCTTGATGGCAACAGGGATCTTCACATCCTCTCCCTCTGGAACCCACAGGCCCTGCATAGACATGGAGTTTGTTATTTCATAGGCTATTATTAGAGCTGAAACATCAAGCTGATTTAAATACTGCAAATGTCACCGTATGCGTGTGCGCGTACACGAAAAGCATGCATATGTGCACACCCCACACGGAAGTACACGCACACACACGCACGCACACACACAAACACACACCACTGAAAGAGAGAGTGCATTGACTAATACATGATCTGGTCAGTTAGAAATGTGACTAATGTGTGTAATTGAAAAATGATCAACAGATGTAGGTGAAGGAAAACACGGAGGGGTGTTGGTTATGTAGTCTTGGTACATACTCTAGCTTCAGTATATCTCAGCAATACAGTAGTCGGGATTGGAATTTCGAGAGCAAGGTATTTAGACACAAATCCGAGACACGTTATTACCTTGTAAACGGTACCAAAAGCCCCCGATCCCAGCACTTTGATCTTCCTGAACTCGGGTTCCTTCAGGATCCGCAGCAGAGCCTGGTTAGGTGCCTCTCCACTTGGAGTCAAAGGTTCAACCAACTGGAAGAAAAGGCTTGAAATAGTGTCCCCCGAATAACAATAACACAATAATGCACTGTAGCAAATCAATATTCAATACAAATAACGGAAAATATAACATGAAGTTGACTCCCACAATTTCCATACTTTCTCTTTCAGCTCCTGACTGGTGAGAACAATTGTGCTCGATAAATGCTAGCCATGGGTTGGCAGACACACTTTCTGCATCCAACTACTCTCTCCATGTGATGCCTCAGTTTCCTCTTCTTACCTCTCTCTCTTGGAGTAGTCTGCGCGTGGTCCTCTTCCTCTTGATGTGGCGTCGGCGAAGCAACACAAAGACGGACAGGCCTGCGATGAGGACAGCCAGCAGTCCGCCAACAACACCAGCCGCAATCATGGAAATGCCAGATTGGCTGAAAGACAGTTAGGAGGTAATTTCAGAACGCGGACAGAACATCGAGCGCCTACGTAGATCCAATCAGCAAAGAGAGATGAGATTAGAATGTCTACCTTCGGCAATATCAGTGTACCCGTAAGTATCAATGATCATTAGTGTAATTGACTCACCTTTTATTCTGGCAGCCTCTAAGACCAGGACCAATGCATCTGTAAACAAATCAATACAAAGGATCTGATGCAAGTGTCCCTTTACTGTACATTCACACTGAACACACGATCAACAAGTCAACTGTCCTATAGAGCTTCACCAGGGAAACTCTTTGCGATTCGATTTCCACACTTCCATGTTTCCCTGCCGATGTGATTTAGTTTATTGAACAATAGTTGATTACAGCCATTAATTAAAAGCTTCCTAGTTCTCGACAACTTTTATTTGAAAGTCTACAGGAATAAATGTCTCATAAACAACGATTGTCTCCGTCATCGGGGTCGATGACAAGCGCTGTCACGTGTCATGTGTCAGTCAGTACTGTTCATGGGTTGGCTGAACAATGCCCTTACCCTTGGGTGCAGTTGTTGTGGCACAGCCGGCACACTTTCCTCTCGTCTGCATATTTCCAGACAAGAGCGTCGTCCTTCCCCGGCACACCTTGTGGGCAACGATACACACAGAACAGCCCATCTTGGAAGTTGGCACACTTGGTACAATTTCCAGGACCCTGAAGGTAAAAACAAAAGGCCCATCATGTTTTACAACTCTCTTGAGATCAGCAGTTGATATTATGAAATCCATTTTCCTCATAAAGCCCTAACATGCACGCCAACATGTTAGGCTCCACCCTTGGGTACTCTTACACTATTAGACATCATCCATCTGTATCTTCTACGATGGATTTCTCCCAGTATGTTTGCTAAACTTCGGTGCAAAATGGTTGAGTGTGGACCACCGATGTTTCAGATAACGGAAAAATATTCTGCTATCAAACGCCATTGTAGCTGTGTTGGAAATATACCAGGTACATCGCCAATAGCTGCTTTTTTTTAACAGTGTTAAAGTGTTTTAGGGTGGCGTTTTCCTTGAAGGATGTATGCAAGCGTAGTTTGGTTATTGGCGGCACACATACAGGAGCATTGCAGGTTGCGGTCCCGTTCAGGGGCTGACACTCAGGGTTACACTCCACGCAGGTTTGATTCACTACCGTCTCCCGTGGCGCTCTGCAAAAAAACAATAACAAAGCTGACAGACGCTCACTGCTAGCGCACTTAGTTACATCTGAAGTGAAATACTTGATCCTTTTTTTGAGGCCAGGAGTTAAATTGTAAGCATGGCAACATTCAATGTTTGACAGAGATCTCCAAAGATAAACAGTTGTGAGTGAGTGCACCATTCCAGCTGCGATGTTTGTCTTCGAAAGATTTAGGTTTAACTTTAAAATACCTTAGGCCTTACTTGGACTCAATACGGCCTCCGTCTTTGGTAGCTTATCCACAATATTAGTCTTCCATCTATTAGATGAATGTTGTTTTGTTTTATTTCATTCTGTTTTCGATAGTCTGACCCTTCTGTCAGAGAGGCAGCATCATAATGTTTTGTTCATTACAAAAAAATAAATAAATACAGCCTCAATAACAAATCATCAATCTCATATCTAACATCATGGTCAGGAAATGCTCGTGGTATGAAAACAGACTTTAAAGGAGTTAACCGCAGTGCACACAGATCTGATAATCAGACTGTTTTGTTTGTTCTAAAATAAGGAACACTGCGTTTCAGGGCTTAAAAAGGGAGTGAAACCCGGATTCCTCTCTTACCCCTCCAGGATGTTGCAGGAGTCAACGCAGCTCCCATCGCGGCTGTAGTCCCGGCAGGCGCAGCACATGGCTGGGCCGGGGCCCCAGCAGCCTTCCTTGGTGCACTTCCTGTCACAAGTGTTGCTGTGCAGAGCTGAAAACAAATACATACAATCTCCAATTAGAATTTGTATATTTTTCCCATAATGACACCATTTCTAAATTAGACTTCATTCATTTCGATCGAGCTTCTGCATCGCATGACTGATCAGAAGTCACACAACAACAAAAACAAGTTAGCTGCCTTCTGTGTAGGAAGCCAATTCAATTTACCGCAGGTGGCAGTATTGTTGTTCTCTATCTTGACAGTTTGGCCTTCTGATTTGAAGAGCGCCTTCCAGTGGCGTCTCTTGGTGTAGCAGAGGTTGGGGTTCTTCATGATGACTACGTCGCCATCACTGATCTCCTTCAGGGAACGAAGGCCCAAGTGGCTGATACTCAACTGGACAATAGCCACACTACGGCTACCACTAAGATACCAATGGGAAAGGTGGGAAAGGGAGAAGAAAGAAAAGACAGGATTTTACGACTGCATTGGATAATACTTTGCTCATGAAATTCATTCGTTGTGATCTAATGGTTGTGAATCTACAGGTCTTTACAAGGAACATACCGCTTGGTTCGCCCACGGATGATCTCCAGATTCTCAAACGGACTAAGTGAGGTCATGTTCTCTGGCCATGTTTGAATCCATAAGTATCCTGAGGCAACAAATATTTAAATCATTGCAGAACTATAATGGGAAATGCAAATAAATGCTTGCAATTTGAAAGATAATAGGACATTGTAAAAGTGTGTTACGCATTACTCAGGTCTTACGCAGTCTTACCAGTAATTTCTTTAACTGTCCTAAACACATCTAGCTGGGCAGGGTCCATCTTTGGTGTTTTGGTATAATCATCCCTGCAAATAACAAGAATATATGCATTATCTTGACAAAGTAATCTATCAAAATGAGTATAGATAGACATAAAGGCCCTAATTAATGGTCATGTACTATTGCTGTTAACGTGCTGCGCGTCCTTGACTCACCCATGAATCGATGTGTGCATGATAGCGATGTTACCATTGATTTTGGTGCAGTTTTTAAAAGAGTCAATGTTGGAGGCATTGATAGACAGGATGTGAGACAGATTTCCCATTCCAAGTCCATTGCAAACTGTGAGCAATCAGCAGCAACAAGAAAACAAATATCAATACAGGAAAACATTTCACAACTCTTGACCTTATTCTAATTTTGGGAGCAGAGCTACACTGAGCAGTGCATGCCTGGGGAAACTGCAGCAGCAGGTAACAGCTATTGTCTATGCAAGGGAGCTTCATGCTGTACATGCATTCAGAAAAATGTTCCCAGGTCACACGGTGTCATTGTAATGGGTTAACTCCTACCTTTTGGGCACAGTCCATCACACTTGGTACACTTCCTGATTCCTCCCTCGTCCACCTCGTATGTGTTACCGCTACATGTGCGCACACACGCTCCATGGTCCGTCACAACATAGTTATCTGGGATGAATCATAAAACACAAGCTTGTTTACTTTACATGCATGAGGACATACCCTCATCTGCATCACTACAAATCTGGGCTCATAAAGTCGAAGAATATCGCAACCGATCTAATTGTACCTTTCAGCAAGAGTTATACCTCTCATATAATTGCAGGTACATAATAATGCTGCAGGTCATACAGTATAGAGTGAGCAGTACTGGGATAGGACTATGCAAGTTCAAATGAGAAAGCACAGTTGTTGCATTAACACGCCCACGAAACTCAATAATCTTCTTTCCTTACACAGTTTATAATTAAACTCCGAGAGACTGTAACCGCCTGAATGTCTAACGGCCCAGAGGGACAACCTGGGCACTTGTTCAGCATACCACAATGTGAAAAAGCCCATATTCATGCATGATGTGTTGCATATTGGCAAGTGAAACCCTCCAGTATCATTTTATTTATCTCGGCTGTCAAGACAACAGCTACAGTGCATGCTTTTATGCACGGTAATAAAAATACCAATAACTAGGAGCAGCACGGTTTCCTGGTAAGGGCACAGGTTCAGGCGCAGTCTAGGCTGAGGACAAAACAAGTGCACGCAAAACGTTTGATCGTCATTCTTACGCGGGCAGCTCTTGACACAGGTGGCCCCGAAGTTGTACTTTCCATGCGGGTTGGGCACCAGCTGGTGCAGGTTGGGGTCGTAGCGCATGAGGCCCGGGCAGGAGTCCTTACACATCCCGTCATCCTGGAAGTCCCGACAGGCCTGCAGCACAAACAACAGCCATCCAGTACACTGGGACCATAACAGAGGCCTGCGCTAATGATAACACCGCATTCCTCTATCATACTGTCAGCTTAAGCGTCGGCGCTGTTCAGAGAGGGAGAGCACAGGCTGGTTCTCGAGGCGCTGCTAAATGAAAGTCTTAATCAGTAGTTAAGAGTAGAGACTAACAACAATGTGCTTCGGATTAGAGAAACAGGTGCTATTGCGCAAGAGCTTTTTTTCGTGTGAGAAATATGAAACGTCCAGTGTTTTTGTTTTTGTGTTTTTGTGTTTTTGCAGGCTTTCTTCCTCCGCCGCTCCTCGATCAAATCATCACTCCTGCCCCCATGTGAAGGTGTGTTTCCCTCACCAGACATTCGGTGGCCCTGGGTCCAGTACAGCCAGCGGCACAGTGCTCGTTACAACAGTCACTGGGTGAAGGTCCCTTGCATCTCTTGGAGCACTGCTGCGCACAGTTCAGCTTAGTCACTAGAGACAGAAACAGGGACAAAACGTGTTTATTAACGTTTGAATTTGAAATAGTATTAATAGAGCAAAGGTAATTGTTTTGAATTCGTTTTTCTATTTCCAGAGAAAATTTAATAATCACACATCAGGACTTACACGTCTGACAGTTCCGAGGACCAGGAGCCCAGCATGAACCATTGAAGCAACTTGAGTCACATTTTCTACCTGCATAAAAAGAGACCAAAAAGGACAAAATGTTCACTCCAAACCCTTGAACTGCTGTAGTATGACACTAATCAATTGATAAAATGAATTACGGTTGTTTTCTTTTTCTATTGTGAATCAAATTAACTCCTTACAAATGGCTCTGCTGCTGCGCTCGGGGAGCTCCATGTTGGGTTTACTGTCGCCGTTCACGATATCGTACCACTGGATTGTGTCCACATTGCACAGCTGGTTGCCTGAGAACTTAACTCCTCCTTTAAGAATTTCTGAAGAAAAAGACAAACTTCCACTATGACTCCAGATGCAACGACACAAGCTCAAAACACACGGGTAAGGAAACGTCTGTCTTTTATTATCAACAAAACACAAGCCAGTTAAAAATTCATTCACTCATTCCAAGGGCAGGGGGCGTTTTACTTTACAAGTCAAGAGGATTTGGGTGCGTGGAGAGCTGCACTGACCTGTCAGGCTGGTCAGAGGAAGCTCGGTGGTGCCGTGACCCATGGACTTGTTATAGTTGAGCAGCACAACGAGGGCAAAACCTCCGTCGTAGAGGGAGTGGCCTCGGATGATATGCAGGTTGTCCAGGGGAATCCGGGAGGCTGTGTTGAGGGCGATCAGCACATAGCCCCCCACTTCCTGTATGGACTGTGGACGAGGACGTGAGGAGAAAAAAAAACCCTGGCTTAAAGGCACTTCGATGTCAATTGCAGTGGCACAGGTGCTGTGTTGTTGATAGAGCTGGTCTGTATTACGCAATAGCATAATATATGCTGAGTATATGTTATTTTGTGTGTGTGTGTGTGTGTGTGTGTGTGGTCCTTAATCACATCTGCCTGGTGTTCACAGCCTTTATCGTTACAGCTAGGGTTCAAACAAGGTTCCAACCAGAGCGTTACAAACACACTGAATCACCCGCCACTCTGGACTCGCCCTCCACCGCTTTTAACTATCTGAACTGAAGCGATAAGAGCAGTGAAGAGTTTACGAGCGTCCAGGACACACTGGCTGGCAAACTGGCTTCAGACCACCAAAGACACTTCTAGGCTTGTAGGATCCCTGCACCATCTGTGATGTGCATGTTTATGTTCCAGTAACCGAGTCCAGTCCTTACCCCGAGGAAGGACAGGTCATGATGCTCCTCCATGTGGGTGACCTCCAGATTCTCCAGGACCACCGTGCAGTTGCTGTAGGTCTTCACCATGTTCAGGTAGTGGTCCTCTTTGGAACCCAGTAGGTTGAATCTGTTGGTGATGCCTTGGCATACTGTTGGGAATGGGGAAAAAGAGGAACTGGATTCATATGAATGTCACATGAAAACGAAATGTCACTGGTTGTATGTCACAGACGTGTGCAGCAAAGCATTTAACCAAGGCCTAATACCAATCAGAATCAGAAACGTACTCCGTTCATGTAACACACAGGCTAAAGTTATGAGTTTCTGCGTGTCTTTGTCTGTGGATTTGATTCTGTGCAGTCATAACTTGGCCAGCGTTCAGCTGAAAATAGCCGATCTGGGTTGCATCTACAATAGGAATCAAATCCCAGCGATGAAGTGTGTGCTTGCTCATGAGTCAAAATGAGCTGGCTGTATTTATACTGGCAGAAGGGCTGAATCTTTCCGCTGCCATTCAGGCTAGTTAAAACAACCACTATGACCAGCATCTCCATGTCACTTCAGAGAAAAGAGTTTGTGTGTCACAGACTCCATGAGATTCATGAGGAGTAAAACATATATTCTTTTATATCACTAAATGAATAATAATCGTAAGAACTTCTGCCTAGTTGAAGCACGTCTGATTTTTAGGGCAACTTCTTGACATGACCAAACAACAGCTTAGGACTTAAGTCAAATGTTGATCCATGCACCTTCTCTGGCGTTGACTGCAAATAACAAAGACGCCATTGATAAAGCGATTGTGGGCTGATAACGTAGCCAATCTAACATTACGCAACAAAGCGTTTGGATAAGAAAGGCTGTGCGACTGATAAGCACAGAAGACACACGAGGATCTTTCTCAATGAAAAGAGTTTTCAACGCAAGAATGCGTGTCTTAAGAAAACAGGTCGTGTTCCTCTGGTACGTGTTCAGTCCGTCCCCCGAGCTGGTCGGACAGGTTCTGACTGGCACCGTGAACGAGTCACTCAGTCAGCTGTCTACATTGTTAAACACCGTGACAACCCCACCTCCCGACACA
>OMOT01042872.1:12038-22176 GCA_900312575.1 Acanthochaenus luetkenii | reverse complement strand
AGGAACCGGCTGGCGGCCACAAAGTGCCGGAAGCGCAAGCTGGAGCGCATCTCCCGTCTGGAGGACAAGGTGAAGGTCCTGAAAACGGATAACGCGGGACTGTCCAACACCGCGTCCCTGTTGCGGGAGCAGGTGGCCCAACTCAAACAGAAAGTCGTGACGCACGTCAACAGCGGCTGTCAGCTGATGCTGGCGCCCAAGGTGAAGTCTTACTGAACAAACGATGCACTTTTTAAGACAAACCAGTAACGTGGAGAACCTGTGTTTCCACGCCGGAAGTAGCCGCTCTGCTTCATACGAGGGAAGAAGTCTGGTGGTTTCTTCTAAAGGACACAAGTCATACGAACACAAGACTGGGACACTTTGGGCAGTAACGTCTGTCATCTCTGGCTCTGCCTGTTTACATTTTACTTTGACAACTGCCATTTGTGATGCGTTCTATTGTAAGTTATTTGTGTTCCTCGGGCTGAGCCTGATGGGCCTCCGTCTTTTTTTTTTATACCTGTACAGTATCTATTTATAAGTAAATGCAATTACGAAATGTGGTGGTGTTTCAATTTTGTCATTGTTATATTGATGTAACATTGTCATATTGGCGGTATTTTAAGAAACATTGTAGTTTAAATATTTAACGTAGATAAAATAACCACAGGCTATTTCATTTAATCGTGCCAGCAACAACTTTAAAAATAAAAAACCTCCTTACTCTGGAGACGTCCCAGCGTGGGACAGTTTCCTTACTGACGTAAGGACGTCAACCCATATATGGTCAACTTTGCTGCCACGTCACATTCTGAAAAGGGTTCCGGGAACTCCCACCCACACTGCCCGTCAGAAAGGCTGCGCGCTCCCCGTCACAGTGTGTGTGTGTGTGTGTGTGAGAGAAGGAGGGGAGTTTCCCCAAACAACCCGTGAGAACACTACTGCAGGAAAAACGGTTGCAAACGTTCCAGACAGAGTTGGCTGTATGTCCAAGTGCTGATCTGAGAGGAGAAGAATCCGTGTTAACAAAAGCTCAGGTGTAAATGTTGTCACATACCAAGTAACGGGTCCAAGCACATCACAGCAAATGGCCAGACATGACGCTATAAACTAGAGCAGAAGACATGAAACATCCCAGTACCTTGTGGTTGGTCAACGCACTTCAATGGAGGCACAGGACCGGGGCTCCTGAGGCGTCGACCCCCCATGCGGTGAAATGGGAAACTTTTAACATTTCCGTTTGATTTCACTAGTATGAATCAGGGATTGTATAAGGACTATTCTCTTGGTAGAAGGTGAAATCTATCACCAGCTACAGTAATGTTTCTCTGCATTAGGTCATATCCAACAACATAATCTCTGTAGCCACACGGCGCCACCTAGCGTCCAAAACTGAAATCCACGAAGTTCACGACAATGTACTTCACCTTGGTTTATTTGTCAGACACAAACACTGCCGACATGTCAATCATCATATCCCAATGCTTAGAAAAAACAAAATATGGTAGAATGGTTCATTAATTACTGCAAGGTAAGAAATAATCAATACTTTCCTGAAAATAAACAAAACAAGTATACTTTCAGTGCTGAAGACTATGAGGCGGCCCAGTGGTCCCTGGACATACAAAGATAAGACTTGTAACAATGAAGGATATGTATCCAACAACTTCAAATTTTGTCAGGTAGGGTGTAGACGCCAATAACAGACTGCTTCAACCTCGCATCTGAACGCAAGTGCTAGGGTTAGGAAGTCAACTACAACATGTTCAAATTTACTGCTTGGAGAAGAAGGCTTTGCTCTTCTGGACGTCAGGGACGATGGTATCGCTTCCTGGTTTCCAGCCAGCAGGGCACACTGTATGGGGAGGGAGAAGGGACAAAGTCCACCACCGGGCATCAATGACAGACACGTTAACTTGACATACCTTGAGGATACGGTTTGTGACTACACAGCAGCACAAACTGATAATACATGGTCCTGTGTGCAATCTACCTGATAAGGTTTACTAAAGCAATTATAATCCCACAACTACCTGATTTGTATTGAGGGAGTTTTAAGCATATAATCTTGGGAGTGGTAGCCTCAATTAACTGATGCATTTTACTTTCTGTATGGAGGGGGACAACAACAAACAGACGTGTTCAGATTTCACTCACCCTCGCCATATTTGTCAGTGTGCTGGAAGGCCTGGACCAGGCGCAGGGTCTCATCCACCGAGCGGCCCACAGGCAAGTCATTGATTGTGATCTGCCTCAAAATGCCTTTGTCATCAATCACAAATAGACCCCTGAGAGGGACAAATTGAGAGCTTGAAAAGAGACCAAAACTTGTCTTAATTAATGAAAGTAACAATATTATCTTAAACGTGGAACTGGCAATGACATTTTATCAGTCATCTGGGCTGCTCAAGTAGAATTTTTGTGGCCAGTTTCTTAACCGAAGCAGCAGGTTGGATTGATCAGATTTATGGCGTTTTCACACCTGTAGTTCGTCTGCTTTGTTCCCATTCGGGGACTTAATATGGTACAATGTTGCACTTTCCCCTCGGGTCAGTTTGTGTTAACACTTGTAAACAAACGCCACCTTGCAAATATTTACAGGAATTTTGACGGTCTTCCTTCTGATTTTTCTTCCCTTGCTAATACATCACAAATTCTCTGGTTGATATACCAGTGCTTAGTCTATGAACAAAATATTCAGTTTGAACGAGCATCAAGGCCTCGACTCAAAAACGATGTCTTGATGCATCTGATTAGAAGACGCGCTGCCTCACGACACCGTCGAAGGAAAAGACGCGTTCTGACGGAGCCATACAACGACTTTCACCCAATAATTTATTTTCCAGACGCATCAGCTCAGCTTGGTTAGGTGATATTTATAGGCGTATACAGTACAGCAAGTGAGTTGTTCCGGTTTGTTGAGTTGATTGCATTCTCACTGCAAACAAACCTCTCCAGGGTTCAGTTAGAAGCGGGCTGAGAAGGCCACCCACATCTCGTGGTGACACTATTGTATTTGATTGAATTCTTTGATAGCATCAATCTCATCAGTTTGCAATCTCCCCTCTCTACACCCGTTTGAGGCCTTTCTTCAACAGGCACAATGGTCAACTGTGGAAATGGATAAGAGTTCAGTGGTCTTCTGTCTGACAGGTATGAGAAAAATACATCTAAGATGAAAACATTCAGCCAAAAGTACTCGAAGCTGCGGAACAACTATACAACTATAAGGTACATCTATATAAAAACAGAAAACACTGCGACATGGATTGAAAAACTGGTATACATGTAGAAGTGGGAGGTTTGGGGAAAAAACAAACACACTTAACCATTGTAATTTATAAAATGGGGAATGGGCTGTGTGTTGGAAGTTATCCACTGTGTGTATTCATGTCTAGATGAGTGACAAGTATAAGTTAGTCCCATATTCCATGGGAACACACACACAGTCTGCCTGACCTGTATGCGATGCCGTCCTCCTCCTTCAGGACACCATAGTCTCTGGAGATGGAATGGGTCAGGTCTGCCACCAAGGGGATGTTCATGGGACCCAGACCTCCCTGCTTCCTTGTTGTATTGATCCTAAAGGAATAAATAAATATCAAGTTGTTCATTTTATCAATTCAACCTATTCAGTACAGGGGAGCACACACGGGGGAACAAAATTATTAGACTAATATCGTCTAATAATTTATGAATATATATTTTAAGTGTAAGTAGGTGGTCCAACAGGAAATATTCCCACAAAATGTTTCAAATCAAACTGTACATAACCCCTAAAATTATAGACTACACCCACAACTCCAGAGACAGAGTCTTGGACAATTCCTTCTAGAAAGTAAAGTTTGATTGAGGTTTGTGACCGTTAGCTCTTCTCAGTTTATCGGGACCCAGATAACTTATCAATACTATGCAGGGTGGCAGAGTGAGGAGAGATAAACCGGTGTGGGCGTTGTCTAAGATCTGCTAAAAAAAAAACTTCCAGTTTACCATTTAATTTGATTGTAAACAGATTACAATTACAAACTGGATAGAGCAAACAGATATGAAACACGTACCATTCTGCTATTGAAGCAACACATCTTTAAAATAATGTGTATATCCAAGAGTACAATCAAAGCATGATACGAAAACAAGAGATGTAGATTATCATGGTCCAACCACATTGAAAACCCCATGACTAAGGTGTGGATCCAGTTTAATATAAACAAACTCAAGTAATGACTGTGGAATCTTCCTTTCGGTAAACAATTGGGGAGTCTCACCAGGCCAAGTGACTAAAGTGAGAGTCTGTGGAGGCGGCGATGACCTCGCAGTTGATTTTGCGGAACTCCTCTGCCCTGTCACTGAAAGCCACAATCTCAGTGGGGCACACAAACGTGAAGTCCAGGGGGTAGAAGAAGAAGACCACATACTTCCCTGAAAAGCACAGAGGGGAAGGCGGGAGATGAGGGGAGTGTTGACTTTGGTCAACCCACGTGTGTCTTAAAACTAAAGAAATCTGTCCATATATTTATGTCCATTAATCTACCGTGTACATATAAAATCCCACAAAGTCAGAGACGGAGGCAATTGACCAGCCGTTGTGACCAGAGTTGTTCCGATACCGACACCAGTATCGGAAACGCCTCAGATTCCGCCTAAAATGCTGGATCGGGTATCTGCGCGAATGCGAGCCTATTCACCGATCCGATATCACGTGATGATAGCTCATCCACACTACACAGGCAAACATGCACGTATGCAAGGCTTCAGTTTCAAGGTGTGTCACTGGTGTTGACAAGAACCTGCCATTGCTCTTAAAATTGTGAGCAATACTAAGTTGCTACTGCAATGTGTAGCCTACTTGTTTGAACTTCTTTTTTGTTGACTGTGGAGCTGCTGCTCTTTTGTTTAAACTGTAATTGTAATTCTTGTTTATTTTGAATGTTTACTTTAGAAGTTGATGTTACACAACTGTTTTATACTGTTACTGTACCGTCTTATTTTACTAAATTGTGGCTGCACTTTAACAATTTATTAAAGGAATTGTTGTTTATTCCTAGATTTATTTAGTTTTTAAGACACTGGTATCGGATCGGTACTCTGTATCAGCCAACACGCAAGTTCTGGTATCGGATCGGTACTCTGTATCGGCCAACAGTTCATGTTATCGGAAATCGATAGGGCAAAAATGGCATCGGAACATCTCCATTTGTGACAAAAGTTTAAATACATCTGCTATTAGACTATGGTGAAACAGCCCCGTTACCTTTGAAGTCGGACAACTGGATGTCCTTAAATTGCCCATCCACAACAGCTGTGGCTTTGAAGCCAGGGGCAGGGTTGCCAATCTTAGCATTTCCGGAAGACATGGCGTTCGTGGCAGTTCACTGGGGGGAGAGAGCACACCAGTCAACGGATCACTCCTGGTGCTGATAGACCGACACAGATAATGCTGGCTGGGTGGAGTCTGAGGCTCCACTTGGTTCTGTGAAAGCAGCAATATCCTCTGGCAACAAATGCAAAAGTTAACATGGAATTTACATTGAAAAGCCTAAATGATCCAACTCTGAAAATCTGCGCAGTGGACAAAAGCTGGCTCAGTAAGACACAACACTTAAAAAACACAAGTCACATGCAAGTCAGTTGTCCAGCTGGCAGGGAACAATGGTCCATTAAGAAGCTTACATAATCCTGAACAGCCCATAGGGGAATACAAGTGGGACACATACATGTTTTGGTTCTTCGGTTCTTTTCAACACGTTTCCTATTATACTCTATCGCCATTTTACCTCTTTAACAAAAGTAGGATATCGTTTACAACAGCAACATCCGTGTGGAATTCGGATCATTCTTTATAACCGACGGGTCAAATGAACCAATGGTGTTCGGTCTCGGTTTTGTTCCCATCATCACGTCAATGGGTTTGCTGCCTGGCACCAAATCGCAGGCACGTGCGGCGAACATTTGTTTGGTAAGAGTTTAGCTAACGTTACATGTGACGTTACCGTCGTTTCCACGTGTGGCTTTGCGTCGACTCCCGTTTTTGACAGTTGAAGTTAAAGTTCAACGAGGCAAGGTGTCACCGGCCCACCTTCCCTTCACCACAGGGACAAAGAGAACCAGCCAGGGAGGCCGAAGTGCAAGGAGGAGGAGGGTGAACTGACCCCTGCTAGCTTGTATTCTCCCGCTCTTCCCGACCTTGGTCACGCTAAGCTACGGCTAAAAAAAAACCAGAACCGACCGAGGAACGGGACACAAACGTCCGCACGACATACTCACGTTTCTTTACGTAGAACCGAAAGAGAACTCGGGGCGGCGGAGCTCTCGGCGACGGCTGACCGGGGGAAGAACGACGAAAGAGACCCGCTTTTTCTTTGCCGGCCGCTGGGTGCGAGAAGTGGGCGGGGCGAGCCACGGTCTCTCCGGAAGTGAAAACAAGACGGTTCGCTTTCAAAATAAGAGTCGAGAGTAAACTGACAAACGTCTTCGCTCAGCTTTCTATCGTGGCTGTGTTCGTACTTTTATTGGCTAGTGCGCTTGATGAGATAAGATTGCACTTTATTGATCCCCTAGGGGGGGAATTCAGTTGTCACAGCAGCAATTGGCAGAACAATGCCAGACAATAGAGGAAGATAATAAAATACAGGTAATAAAATACAGGTAATTATAGGTACAGGTAATAGGAAGTAATATAGATAAATCCATCCTGCAACGCGGCAGGACGAGCCTGTGGCTGAAGGTGCTCCTCATCAGCCTCATCATGGAGAGGGTGAGACAGGTTCTCCTGGATCGTCCTCCTCTCTGCCACTACCTCCAGACTGTCCAGTTTGACTCCTACCACAGAGCTGGCCTTCTTCACCAGCTTGTCCAGTCTGTTGGCATCCCCCGCCTTGATGCCGCCTCCCCAGCACACCACAGCGAAGAAGAAGAAGAAGAAGAAGAAGAAGAAGAGTGCACTGGCTCCTACAGACTGGTAGAACATCTGCCAGTTACACACATTGAAGGGCCTGAGCCTCCTCAGGAAGAACAGCCTGCTCTGTCTTTTCCTGTAGAGCCTCAGTGATGTCCGACCAGTCCAGTTTGTTATTGATCTGCACTCCTAGGAACCTGTATGGGAGCACCATCAAACATGAGTTTTCTCCCCGTTGGAATCAACAGATTTGTTCATAAAAGTCCTTCAAATATTCATATGAACTGGCTTCAGCAGGACTGGTAGCTGCGTTGTTTGAATTACAGCCGGTTTCACTAGCCATGCTGGCATGCCGGTTGCCATAAATCCTTGGATGTCGTAAGCCCACCTAAGGTTTCTTCATTTTTGTTACCTCATAAGGTTTTGTGGAAGTTTTTCCTTGTATGCATTGAGGCTCTAAGGCTGGTGGTGCCGGTAGTTTAGGCCTTGTAGAATAGGCTTGATATGGTTTGCTCAAATGTATATTGTGTGTCTTGTGCTT
Organism: Acanthochaenus luetkenii; assembly: GCA_900312575.1. Lineage (NCBI taxonomy): Eukaryota > Metazoa > Chordata > Actinopteri > Beryciformes > Stephanoberycidae > Acanthochaenus > Acanthochaenus luetkenii. The sequence continues at coordinate 14,758 of OMOT01042872.1, read as the reverse complement.
TGTTCAGTTTCCCTGTTTGTCTTATACTATTCTGTAATTCCTTTGATTGATGTTCAGGTAGTTTGGCTCATTTTCTGTAAAGTCCTTTGAGACATACTTGTGATAAAGGGCGATATAAATAAATGAACTTGGAAAAAAATCTCACATTTCAGCTATCAAAATATATAACGTTTGCCATATTTGGCCATAGCAGACCCCACACACTTGGCCCATATTTGAACAGTAACATTTATTTTGAAGTTGCTCGTGTTTGCGCTCTTGCACCCAGGAACCTGTTGTACTCCTAGTTCCGTTGGGCTAATGGTTCCGTTAGTGTGGAGCTGGTTTGATAAGGCTGTGAGTAAAATCGATATATAAATTATGGATGTAGTTTAATGTCCAGGCGAGGGCGTCTTGCTAGTCAACGTTTTCCTAAAATACAATTAAATGAGGCGAGCAAATAGCCAGAAATGTAACTTTAAGCTACCGTAGCAAAACAATGGGAGCAGCCAAATATAGCCTAGCTTGAAACTTATCGCTTCCTAGATGCGCTAACAGCCGATTGTTACTTGATAATATGTTGCGTTAACGTATTTGTTACGGTAAAATGTCACGCTAACGTTAACAGTTATAGTTTCATTGGCCGTGACAAGAGAGTGTCACCTGCACGTCGACAGCTGTAACGTCAACGTAACGTTATATCCTTGGTTTAAAAAAATAAATGACGCTTGCGTTGTTGTTTTTTGATGCAAATAAGTTACACATTTGTTTTTATATTTCCATGTCAGATATGTCACAGTCCATATTGTCCTAATTGACTTTGGTGCTAATATTTCTGACGGAAGACAGATTGGATAATTGATCCCACTGTCGCCGGACAGAGGTTCTCAAGGACGTCCGCATCCTCGTCCCTCACAATAAACCCACAGCAGCCATCAACAGCCATGGAGTCAAACAGTAAGAGAGACGGTGGGGTACAGGGGGACACTTATAAACAAGCTGACTTCAGATAATGACATGATCTTGTTGGCACATCATCCTCAACTTAATTCAAAGGTTGAATAGTTTGATCATTGCTTGATCCTGAACTAAATCCTGAAATGTGTTTCTGCACAATAAAATGTACATATCAATGTGTTGGTTTGGGGCCTCGTTACATTTATTTCCATAGCCTGACTATCCAGGTCTTGTTCGTTTGAATTCAGGTGTCATCTCGCCCATTTACAGACCTTGAATGTAAATGCAATTAGTGTTGTTTGGCACATTACAGCGTCATACCTGTGTTTTTTCACAATTAAATTGACGCTGCCTCGGTCTCTCGTCCTCTGGCGCTCAGTTTCTCTGCCATTTGTAATGAGAGCGTTCCATCTGCACTTGTCCCACAGCAACACCACAGCCGGTCATGTGCGAGGTCTGCGGGACGTACTTCGAGACGCGACGAGGGCTCTCCAGCCACGCCCGCCTGCATCTGCGGCAGCTCGGCGTGACGCTGTCGGAGAGCAGCGGAGCGCCCATAGAACTGCTCTACCAGATCATCCAGGAGAGAGGTGGCTCCATCCCCAACTTCAAAACAGCGTCCCCTGAACCTGTGCTTACTCCTCCCCCCAAAACAGCCCAGCAGGAGCCCAGGAGACCTTCAGTCCCCCAGGACAGGGGCTCCTCCAAAGCAGGGGGTAAAGGCACGACAACCCCACAAAAGTCAGCCTCTCAGGGATCTCCGGCCAGCTTGGACGAGTCAGCTGCCTCCGTCCTCCCCTCGTCCTCCTCTACTCTTGGAGCGTCTGAGTCTACAATAAGTGAAGGCAGCAGCTCAGCCTCCTTAGGGCTTCAGCCGCCCACAGCCAAGCCACTTTGGGCACCGCAGGAAACCGATGCCCCTCTCAGCTTAGGTATGGGTGATCTCTGAACATTTATTTGAAAGAAATGTTGAAACTAACGAGGGGTGGAGAGTAGCTGTGTGTGCAAGAACGTCCTACTCTGTTCTCTTCAACTTTAATATCATTTAAGATCATTGCTCAAGGTAACATTTTTGTTTTAACAAAAAGGCACAAAGTAGACATCACTGAATAGTTAACTTCTGACTTGAGTAAATTTTCTCACTCTTTACTCCCGTCCCTCTCTTCTACGTTATTGCAGCCTCACACACCAACGGCGAAGTTCATGTGTGCCAACTTTGTGGCTCCTGGTACGAGACACGCAAGGGCCTGTCAAGTCATGCCCGTGCCCATCTGCGCCAGATTGGACTATCGGAGGGCGATACCAAGGGCAGCCCCATTGAATTCCTTTACAGCATCATGCAGGCTGAGGACTTCCTGCCCAATAGGAGCAAGCAACAGGAGCCGTTGGACGTACACAGCCGCCCTAAATCATCCACCAAACGCTCTCATCTGTCTTCTCCACCCATGTCCAAAGAATCCCTTACCTCCACCTCTCTCCAGTCTCCCCCCAGCAAACGAGCTAAAGCTTCAGAGAGGTTTATCTGTATCCTGTGCGGGGAGGAGTTTGAGAATCGTAAAGGCCTGGGCAGCCACTCACGGTCTCACCTGCGTCAGATTGGGGTGGTTGATTTGATGGGGAAAAACTCTGCTATCGACACTGTCCAGGAGCTGGTCAGAAGTGGCGTGTTACATTGCGTACAGCCCCACAAAACAAGCGCTACCACCAAGTCATCTGCAGCAACATCTCTAGCCCCAGGTCCAGCCCCAGGTCCAGCCCCAGGTCCAGCCCCAGGTCCAGCCCCA
>OMOT01042872.1:0-12018 GCA_900312575.1 Acanthochaenus luetkenii | reverse complement strand
GGTCCAGCTCCACCCCCATCTCTATCTCCATCCCCATCTCCATTCCCCTCCCCATCCCTCTCTCCAACCCCTGCAAAGTACACTCAGTCCCCTCTCACGTCTGTCAACCGGGCCCCCAAAGCCAAGAAAGGCTTTCGGCTAGCAGTGGACCCCCTGCATAGGAAGCCCAAACCTGAGCCCATGGAGATTGAGACGTCTATTCCACCACAAGGATGCAGCAGTAGCAGCAACTCTCCCACTCAGAGGTTGCCTAGTCTTGCCTCGGAGTCTCTCAGTGCAGGTAAAGCAGGCAGCCATAACTTAGAATGAGTTAGGGTTTGACTGTATTATGTGCTGTAATTGTTTCGTACCTTCATACAAGTCATACACTCTGTATCTATGACCTACTCATGCTACTTTGTTTGTGTATGTATGAACGTTTTGATCTTCTACCTTCCTATTCACCCTCCCCCCATTTCTCAGTGTCATCCTCCGACATGGAAGCCCTTCCAGTAGTCTCTTGCGACTTCTGTGGCCAGTTCTTTGACAGTCGCAAGGCCCTGTCATGCCACGCTCGTGCCCACCTGCGCCAGCTTGGCCTCACCTGGTCAGTCAAGACATCACCAATTGACCTCCTCAACGAGGTCATGTTACATGGTCAAAAAGTCAAAAAAGAGTCTGTGTTTAGTGGGGGTTCAGCATCAAGCAAGCCCATGTGGGCCCCTCAAGGCTCCAAGAGGTCCCTGGACAGCCTCCTGTCGCGGGATCCAGCCACCAAGTCTTATACCGCACCCCTGGATTTTTCCATGAAAGAGAAATCCCCCTCTGGCAAGAGTGGGACCTCACAGACTGGTAAGCCATTAACACCACTGCAAAGCACATTGTTTTAGCTTGGCTATTTTTATCTGTTTGGTGATGATGTACCTTGCATTTCTGGGCCCATTTTGTTGTTTGGTGTTGTATTTTTCGTATTCCTGCAGATAACTAGCCAAACGTAGATGACATGACATCAATTTGACATATTTACAGCGCAGCTACAATTGAGTTTAATAGCACAAATATTTCAACCATCTAAAATATCAAATGGTGTCAGTCCCTCACAATCAAATAGCAAGGGCTTCTTTCTAGAGCCGCCATTTTGCACCGGCATTCAACAATCGTACAGGGAGAAATCCATCTTAGAAGAGGCAGAGATACCAATTTCTCGACCGACGGTAGTTTCAAAGGTCCGTAATGCAACGCAGCCACAAGACGTGTTTTGAGTAAGGGGCGCAACTCATACTAAATGCAAATAGTTCAGGCACATTCTCCGGGGGTTGTTGAAAAGCATTCTGGGAAATGTAACAAATCACTAACTGAAGTAGAAGTGGACGTGGCAAGTTGAGGCATATGGGTACACCAAAAAAGTGAATTGCAACACTTCATCCCAAAATAACTCCTGGCACACGTTGAATATAAAACTGTAAGAGTATCCGAGGGTGGATCTTTCCATTAACTCGACTCTGCAGCCAGAATGACAATAGACTGTGAACATAGTGATAGTTTCAGGAGCAAGCAACCGGAGCCGTTGGACGCTATCGACACTGTCCAGGAGCTGGTCAGCAGTGGCGTGTTAAATGGCGTACAGCACCACAAAACAAACGCTACCACCACTGAAAAAACATAGCGATAGTTTTATAATATGCTTTTAAGTTATTTATTTACAGGCTGCCTTAAAGGTGTATTTGAAATGAAAATATCTACAGTTATTCTGATAATATATTCTTTATGTATACTTGTCTATAAACATGCCTCCTCTCTCTTCACCCGTGCTGTCAGAGACGTCCTGTGAGCTTTGTGGGTTTGACTTCGACAACCGCAAGGCCCTGGCCAGCCATGCACGGGCCCACCTCAGACAGCTGGGTGTGACTGAGTGGAAGACGGATGGGGTGACGGGCTCGCCTATCGAATTCCTCAGTGAGTGGATCCAGAAGGAGCCCGCCAAGGTGGCAGAAATAACGAGACGCTACCGTATGGGAGACCTCTTCATCAAGAAGGTCGGTCTTGCTCCATTGCCAAAAGAGTATATTTCAGTAACCAACAAGTGTTGTTCCTTGAACTGCTAAACAAACGTGTATGCAGGAGGATGGTCATGTTCTGACTTTTTGGCCCTAAAATGAGCTGTGTGTTAAATATTGTAAATTCTAATCTCCGTGCATTTTCTTCCAGTCCCAGAAAGCTGCCCCTTTGCCATCTCTGTCCACAGGCTCAGAGTCTGTGCCTGGCAGTAGCCAGAAGCCTTTGGGGCTGCTTGTGCACAGGGTGGGCAGAGAGGAGTTTGGGGTCATTGGTGGGTCATCCAAAGCAACTCAGGAACGATCACTGACGGAGAGGGGCCACACACAGACGCAGGCAGCCCACGGTATGCGCTCCCCAAGGGGTAAGATATAAGAAAGACAGATACATGGACGTGAACATTCTGTAACAGATCAAACACATTCTGTATTTTTCTGCTTATCTCTGTATCACCTCTCTCTGTTTTCAGGGCTCCATCACCCAAAACACTTGGTGCCTACAGGAGCAGAACCAGGGGGCACCAACTCCCAGCAGCCATCACGGTCTGGGAACATCCCTGCTCTGCTGCCCAAGCCTCCACTTACTCCCCTGGTCAAGCTGGTGGGCAAAGTGTATTCCCTCAAGTGCAGGTCAGTCTCTAAAATTCAAAAATAAGACTCCCTCATTGCATTTGTATTCAATGAAAGCATATTGGAACTTGGAAATAAAACCAGTGTTTGGACGCTTCCCTGCTTGGAGATTCAGCGCTGTCTCTGTTGCGGATTTCACGAAGATCGTTATTCAGTTGTACAGAAACCCTCTCATTTAATTAGGAAACTAATGAGACATTTCTGCACTAGATCAACAGATCGAAAAATATAGGCCCAGATCAATCTAATACAATATGTGAGTAGGTGGTTTTGACCTCGTTTTATGCAATGCACATCATACCCCTCTCTGTCCTGTTGCTCAGGTTCTGTGAGGAAGTGTTTCAGGGACCTCTGTCCATTCAAGAGGACTGGATCACACACCTTCAGAAACACATACTGGCACTGGGCTACAAAGGCAAAGCGTCTCCCACTCCTATACCAGTGACCGCTCCAGCACTCGTGGATCCAGTACCAGTAGCTGTCTAGTCGACTCACTGTTTCTGTAATGGATTTGAGCACGGGAACATGGGGAAACGACAGTCTGAGGTAGACGAGAATGATTCGTTTAAAATCAGGACACGGAATCACTTGGGTAATGATTGTGGCGCAAAAAAAGAATGCTCTCTTTCTATGTGTTTCTCGGTAACAGTTCAGCTGTGAATTGTGTTTTGTTTTCCTGGGCTGTGCGTGCTGCTGTGAATTGTCAAAGCACAAATGTGTATGTCCTTTTATGTCCTGGAGGGGGCGAGCGTGAGCCATTTGAGGAAAAACAGCAGGATGCAATGGATGTAGTAAAAAAAGAAAGAAGAAGTTCATCATTCCACAGCCATAGGACATAGGCTGATTGTTTATGTAGATTCCATGTTTCTTTTTGATGATCAGTTACGCAATTCAGCGGTTTGTCCCTCACACTACACACATTCCTTCCATTTATACATGTCATGTGCATTCAATGCGTTTGAATGTGATTCGATTTTTACCATTGACAAATGAGATGTCAGACAGATCAAATTAATGTATCTCCTATTGAGCAGACTAGCATGCTCAGCACTTCCACATGACTTCTTTTCGCTCCATTCTAGGCATTTTAATTCGTATTTTGTTAATGAATTCATATTTTAAAGTGTTTTATGTTTTACATTAAAATAATCTAGAATGCTTTTATTTTCTCCCTCTCTTTCCACGAGCTTGAAATGGGTTTGACTAACACAATATTGATACCAGAGGAGTCATCTGTTTATGTCCAGCGGATGAGAGCTGGGTAGCAGAAAGTCTCTCCATCTAATGGACCAAAAACAAGTTTTCAACAATCTCGAGCATATCAACAGACAAGTAGAGAGACAATGTTTCTTTCTTCTTTTTTTTGCCATTCTTCAGCTACAACTCCTAACCATGTACTGTTTTTCCTATATTTGTAGTCTTTTAACACTCATAGGTATTGTTAAATGAGATTCTGTCATATATAAACATACATGAAACCTGTATATGTATTTACAAATCCTTAAATCAACCCTTAAATTTGACACTTGACTGAATTAACAAGTTAAAAACAAAAATGCCAGACACCCCAACACCTTCCCAGATTCCAGACTACCCCTGTGGTTCTGTATAACAGTGGTTGTCAAACTTTTTGGCTCCCTCCTTGTTGCCCTCTCCATGCACGCGCATGCTAACACACACACGCACTCACCTCCCCTATGATTTCTCCTGCATTAGTATTTTCACGTTATGCATGTTATTTTGTCTCTACTATTTTCCATTTAGATTCTGTTATCCAATTATCCAGTTGTGTCTTAGCTTGATTTTTTTTTTTAAAGAGTGTATTTTGGGGGATTTACATTTTAATTGAGAAAACTACAGAAAGAAGCAACTGAGCAACCTAGCTTGTCATGTAATTTTTGTTGTTTGTTTTTAGGTAAGATATTTTTATAAGATGCTTTTTTTCTTTTATCTCACCTGCTCACATTGATTGCGTCTCTTTATATGTTTTTGCATTATTGTATTTTATATATATTTTTGTATTATTCAACTTCTATTTTGGTTCTATCACTGTGCAAAAAATGTAAACTAAGCCTCAGTTATGTTCTGTAATCTCACATTAATCACCGGAGGCCATGCCACTGGATGTGTCAATTAATATTAATATTGTTTTGTCCAAAAACTCATCTCCAAATATTCAAGGTGAATTTTCCAAGAAGAAGAAAAACCCCATTAATGCCCTTTATTGTTGTCATTGTACATTGTACGGCTTGTTCCCATCATCATGAAGCATTGACTAGCCATGATGTCATCCATCAGTACAATGAAAAACAAAACCTGCCCGGAACAAACTGTGGATTATGAAATAAAACATTTACATACTTGTGTGAGCACGTGTGTATATCACAAGGTCACCTGAAACCGTATCATTATTGTGTCTTGGGCTCTGGAACATTTAAAACTTTGACACTCAAGCCGACTAATTTCTGTCTGAGGAATGTCTGAACAATACTGTGACTGAGAGTCAGTGAGCTTGGCTGTGGCCAGACTGTATCCGATGATGGTAGTTCTCTATCTCTTGCTCTAGTGCAGCTTGTTTCCTTTTTGGTAGTGCCTGTAATTTAACTAACTATTTTCATTGTTTGACTCATACCTGAATTCCAAATATTAATTCCTCGCGCTTAATACTCTCTGCCTCCCTGTGTTCTGTAATAGGTATTCAATAGGGGATGAAATTAAATGAAGATTTTAATTCCAAACTATCTCAGTTGTGTAGACAAATTGTTATCTGACGCTCACAGCTCAATACATCAGTAATAAGTAACAAATATTACAGTTTGTAAGCCTAAAATACTTAATAACTACGATTGTGCCCCAGAGAGAAACGTACTTTTATGCCAGCAATGATTTATAAGTGCAGGTGTCAGTTTTTGCAGATGGTGGAAATATGATTTTGGAGCAAAACTCATATACTCGTGCTATTTCTCTGAGCTGTCATTGCTCTAGTATGCATATCCCTGTTGTCCATAATGTGGCTTCTGATCTGCCGTTCTCCACCTTACACAGAGCTTCTGTTGGAGCAGGTCATTATTCTTACTACCTGTATGACAGCAGTCAGCCCTCCATCCTTTATTGGTCTGAGCTAGACAGTTCATCACTCAGTTAGACCCCTGGGGAAGGAAAAGGCTTTCAACCAGATCTCTGCCCTCACCCATATAGATGAATCTGTTCCACACACCTTGATTTCACCTAGTTTAGACCAAAGAGGCGAGATCACTTAAGATCTGGTTTACCGAGAACCATTTCAACATAGAGTTTTAACATCTTTGAAATCCGGAAAACGAATGACCCCCAAAAAATGACATGTATCTTAAGATTTGTGTGTTAATTTGCATTTCAACACATGATGCAGGCGAGATTAGCTTGAGCTGGAAACAGACGATAGGCGTGGCTATTGTCAGACAAAAATATGAATCACACGTTTCCCGATAGTATCCAGTCAACAACCAAGTGCTTCCAATACCTTATTAAACCAGTGTGTTGGCCAGAGCGCCACTGTGGTTTCTGTGTGTCGTCGAGTTCTTTGATTCATATTTTCTTCTCTCCCTTTGTAAAGAGGAGATAATGGTGGCGGGTGTGTCAGTATTGTGCAAAGTTAACAGTTTGTTATTTGGGAGGGGGATAGAGAGGGAATAAGGCTTTGGGCTAACCTTTGAAAGATTCATTCCTTCCTTCTTCTAGTTTGGCCATGACTGTGACTGAATTCTCCAACATGCCTCCAGTTTGATTTATAGTAGGTATAAGGGGCTTGGCAGGGGATGGAGTTTTCTCAAACGGCTTATGGCTTCGCAATCGGTTCTCTCAGTGGACAGATTCTCTCAGACTGTAATGCTGACAGCGTTTTATCCGGACATTTCTGTTTTTTAGTTTTCTAGAGGCGGACATTTCTGTGTCTAAATAACGGGTGTGGGATACTGCACTTTTGGGGGGTTTGAGGTAAGAAAATAACACTGTTCACGTACAGATCACTGTTTTGTCAGAAGCTTCACATAAGCAAACAGATTTGGGGCGAAGCACAGATATATGCAACTATGATTTAAAACACGTCGGTCAAAAAACAAGTTCCTCCTGAATATATGCACCAGAGATAATAAGGCTGTTCAGTGCGATGGATAATGTGGCCTGATCCAGCACTTTGCCCTGCTGTCATTTTCAGGGGCTGAGGTCGTGATTAGGTCATCAGAGTGCCCTCAAGTCGCCAGTCAGTTGCTGTCGGTGTTTAGACTCTACTGACACTGGACACCAGGGATGAGCGCAGAAGCCCTTCCCAGGGGGCCATGCTGCTGTTGTCACGATGACAGTGTGTCCCTGAGGCTCAGGTGACCTCACATAGCTCCTGCATCGAGGTTGCATCGTTCACACTCGCTACAGATCTGGGATCAGTGAACCAGTGAAGTTACGTAACACAGAATCGCGATGGGAGTTGACGAGCTGTTGTGTTTTGATTGATGGGCTTGCACTGCTCTCACTTGTTTACTATCGTTGGTATTAGCTGACGCACAAATAAGTGTCTGAGGCTAGATTTCCCCCAAAATCGTGACAATAAGTTATTGATTTGTTTCATTGTATTCACTGGAATAAAGATGACGTAGTTCAGTGGTGAATTGCTTTTGGGAAATACGGTTTCTAGCACAGAGTCCCTAGTCTAGGGCTATGAGTCAGAGCTTTGTAGCACACACGTTACAATGTTCCCATAACTGGATGTTTGGTATTTATCATGCAATGGACATATATGGACAGATGCCAGTCCTTCCCTGGAAGTCAGACATCAGTGCTTAACGTATTCAGGGGGACTACAGTGAAGGGAGGCGACCCAGAGGCCAGACTAGCATGCATTCCTCAGTGGTACGAGGCTCCAGAGACTAGACACAAACATTGTGTCATTTGTTATGCTCAAAACGTTCAACCAAGTCCATTTATATTAATGCAGTAATGATGTGGTTTAGACAAATTGCGTTAATATACAGTATTCTATTTATCAAACCTAATCGTAAAGGACTAACTTTTGCAGGCAACTCTCGAAAGACATTAGTCGGTTATGAGTAGCATTGAAGATGTAGAGCTCCAATATGCCACTGAATATTAAGGATGAAAGAAAAACTGACTATTTACAGGTTATCATCACTTCCTCTCCAATGAGATAACATGGGACCAGGAGTTTCCTTCACCTTTTTACAGAATAAATACAAAATGTCTTGCTAAAATTCAGAAAACCCTCTGTAACGTCATTCAGCACTGAACCTCGGGGACCGGCCCAAAATCGAGAATATTCAGCCTCCTCCAACACAATGGTGTGAAAAATGCTTCCTTTATTTCCTGTAACGAAGGACTCGTAGAAATAAATGAGAACAAATCCAGTTGAACACGGACAGTTTCCGTTGTGTCGTCATTCCTACCAGCTTCCATCTTAGGAGTAAGCAGGAGCTATTTCTTCTTCTACATGGGAAAATAAGTCAAACGTGAAATTCAGGATTTGGTGGAAAGAAATGAGAAGACAATTCAGAAAAATAATCAACAGTCTTAGAGTTTAAAAATATCAATACATTAGGTGATTTGAATGGGACAGCGATTCAACTAAAGCCCTCATTTCTATAATAAACCAGACTTTCCAAGACAAACTGAATCTCTCATTTTCACTCCCAACCAAAAGACCCATTGTCTGGGTGAAATACAATATTTTCCCAATGACCCATGTAACACACACAACATATAGGCCTAGGGAAGATGGTATTGCTATTGCTATGCTAAAACCTTGATATTTTTCAACTCTAGGATGGTAGATTATTTTTTAAATCATGAATGAATGAATATGTAATGACCCGTTTCACAGTCATGGTCCTCGGCCACTCGAGAGCATCAGACCCTGAGCACAGCAACTATTCTCACCGGTAATTAGAAAAATGAGCACAGACAAACAAGGCTAAATGTGGACGGAGAGTCACTGTTAAATGCATGGTAATGATTGCCAGTTGTCCCTGGGAGCCAATAACGTCTAATAAACTTGATGTATCTGGGATCTCTGCAGAATCTGCTCCCTTTGAGGAAATGAAAGAGGATTAGGAGGCGCGTATTCTACAGAGGTAAGATTGGGAGAACCGGGTTGTATTTTTCATCACATTGTCACCTAATACCGCACACTAAAAGTACAGTGTCTAGCATCGAGCTTTTTTATTCTTATTTCTACGACTGCGTGTGATTTGTATTGATTGTAGCTCAATAACAGTTGGTGAAATCCTTAAATTAATCAAACATACCATTTTCTTTGAAGGGGGAAAGTGTGCGAGCCACTGCACCGTATTTCTCAGGAGTGTATGCGTGCGTGCACAACATTTCAGGCTTTGGTTGCCTCGCTTCATCCACTTGGGAGGGCGAAACTGAACAATTAGATTGGTTGTCGTGGTTACAGTCTGAATCGCCCACGGTTGCTTTTCTGTTTCTGCACTTGAAAGAAACGTCGGCCCGATCTTAGAGCTCAGACCTTTTTCGCCAGGGCCACACAGGCCACAACACAGTGCAATGCACAACCAATGACTGCACCGTGTCTTCCTCTCTGTCTAAAATGGCGACGGTGGATGTTTGACATTTTTATGCTTTTCACTGTGCAAAGGCATCAGAAATATTATGGCATAAAAAATACGAGGCCAGTGGGGGTTTTTTAGCATCCAAAAGAAGCATCTATCCACTAAGAGAACAATAATTCATTGTCTTATTCCTATTCAGGGTTACAGGGGGGGTTGGGGCCTATCCCAGCATGCATTGGGCAGAAGGCAGGGAAACACCCTGGACGGGTCGCCAGTCCATCACAGGGCTAACAGACACTCACTCGCACTCACATTCACACCTATGGGCAATTTCTGAGTGTCCAATCCACAATCCAATGAATGTGAGAGGAAACCCACAGGAACGCGCAAAGTCCACACAGAAAGGACCAGGGCCGGAATCGAACCGGGCGACCGTACTGATCGCTGAGCCACCGTGACACGGACAGATACGTAGCCGGGGGCCAAAGACATACCGCTCCGGCCCCCAATGCATGTGGGTGGCTCCATTAGTGCGGGAAACAGTCTGCTGTCAGGCGTAAGCCACGGAAGATGGATATTTCACTTTCACTTCCAAGAACCGAAGCTCAGCGGGTTTATTTGACCAGATGGGAGTTAGCCAAGTCCTCCTCGATTAAAACCTGTGCCTTACTGGTGGGTCTGTGAATACGGTTGAGTTATTTGAATTACTGTCTGAGGACATGAAAGGATATCTCTAATTTCTCTGGGAAGTCATTATACCCGTTATGGAATGCACGAGCTCCTATGGACATGGATAAATGCCTGTCGTCACTGTGCGCAGGAGGAAAAGTAATGAAACGCTTGGAGAACCTAAGTGGGATAACATGTACAGCAGATCACATACGTCAATGAGGAGAGGTTGACAGCGGGACACGGACTTTCCGAATACAGATAACGCTTTAGAAATGTATTTAGTCGTATTATCTTCCAGTCTGTTGACAGCAGAGAGAGTCAAGTATGTCATATATTTATAGCCAGGGTGACATACGGCGTAATGTCCTGCTCTATAGATGTATCTCTACGGTGAAGCCCAGATCTATGCACTGATCATGCAGCTGATGCTCTGCAGACTGACTCAAACAAGGCATGCGAGCATATTCCAGGAACGGAGTACTGCAACGGGGGGTTGTGACTTTGTGTGTCCCTGTTTCACGCAACGTCACTGTGGCGTCACCGCACAGTCACTTCCAAATGGTTAATCTGGGACAGGAATGTGCAGACGGACAGATGGATATCGAGCGTTGGATGGTGAACAGGCCTAAACATCCACGTTGACCCCTACATTCTACAGCGAACAAGGGGATTGGAGGTATTTTGTGTTAAAGGCCCATTTGGGAATTGAATTGGCTACCCAACGGTTAACTTGTAAAGGGAGAATACGCATTTTTCACCTTTCATGACTTATTACAATGCAAAATGCAAGTCCTCATTTACTTGTGTCTGCAAACAATACCCGTCTGGACTGACTGACTTTTACAGCCTCAACATGCATGTGCAACTCATGTTTAGCTGTCATGTATGGTCAGTCTTAGTATGAGATCGGCCATTCACTTAAATATCAACAAAACATAAAAAAGACAATAGTGGGTTGCTGCTTCAACAAGGGCTGCTATACTGCAATCACACATTCAGCCTAAAACAAGGGAGATACCACACACACACACACACACACACACACACAGAGAGTGACCTCGTTCTCCTCACTTCTATCGCCAACAGATAACAGTCGTCACACACATACATGAGCGTTTGCCATACTTGCCGGGATAAAAAAAACCTCATGTCTGCCGTCTTGACTGCGTATCTCTCGCAATTCCGTTAACAGTGAACAGAACGGGGAAAGTGTACATCGGTGGAGGTTGAACATAAAGCTCAATGACTATGTGTCACATAAACACACGACGCCTCCGCGGTGCGCAGCGAGGGCTCAACAGAGCAGCACAGCTCCAAATATGGATCCGAAGATATTGGGGAGTGACCAAAATCCCTGAAAGCTTACTGTGTTCTTTTATTTTCACGTTGTTTATACCGATGCCTTGTTAAACAGCGAGCAGCGGACAATCGAGACGACTCCCTCGTCTTGGTCCCGGTGAGGGAACAGGGGCCCGAGCAGAGTTTGGCTCCTGGACAGCAGTTGACTCATGTAAAGAAGTGCTCATTCTCTACTTCTGTTTGTCTCACACGATCCCCCACTTCTGTCTGCTCTCATGTAACTTCACAAACATGGTTCACATATTCAAGTGGCGGCAAAAACAACACATTTAAACACCCAGAGAGTTTGCAATTATTTAAAATCAGGTTTTACACTGGCGTGCGATTGCTCCAATCCAAATCAGAATAAGCGTAGATTTGGTTTACTTTGTCTTTTCTATCGTTGGCTGACCTCGTTCCCATAACCGCCATCGTTACACGCCACGTGAGTAGAAACCCACACCCTAATTCATACCATAGATATCTCAGCGCTATCAACAGCTAGATAAATGATTGCCGAAGCCCCTGGAGGCCGGGGATAGACACTAATGACCTATTCGTGATGAATCTTGTTTACTCCCTGAAGCCAGAGCTATTGGCAGATATGCTGGTGAAGTGCAATTTACAATCTGCTTTAATGGCTGCTGGTGAGAAAATCAATTTGAGTCAAGGCGGGAATTCACATTAGTTTTGGAAGAAGAACAACAATGGTGGGCAACAAAGTGGACTATGACTCAAGTTGATTCACCACAACCATACTGGTGACTGTATTCACAACATGAAAA
>OMOT01042858.1:0-13814 GCA_900312575.1 Acanthochaenus luetkenii | reverse complement strand
ACGTCCGTCGGGCCTCGTTCGCGCGGGGTCCCGGCGACTTAGAACTGGTGCGGACCAGGGGAATCCGACTGTTTCATTCAAACAAAGCATCGCAAAGACCCAAGGTGGGTGTAGTGTGCTTTGTATAGCTCCTTCAGGCCAAAAGGCTTTATTGACATGACGCAATAACGTGAAGGTGAAGTCCGCCCTCTGCTGGACCGCTGGCAGCCAGACATTTGTCTGGAACGTAATAATCGATTCTTGGGAGTTGGTGAATCGATCGATGCTCGTGGACAATGGAATCGCGATTCTTACATGAATCGATTTTTCCCACCACCCCTAATATACAGTATACAAGTATATTTTTTATATTTAATTGTATTCTGTTTGCTCAGTTCGAGTGGGCCTGATTCATGTTCTCCAATTGATTTTATTAAGGGAGTAATTACGGCGCTGCACATCAGATGATGCAACAAGTTTACAAGTAGCTAGCCAGTAACTGCGGCATAGGCTACAAAAAAATCGATATGGATTGCTTGTATTGTGTGTCTGTGTGTTTGTGAAATATATCTGAATACAATATAATGAGAATATGTGTAATATTCTACATAATTATTACTACACTTACATGTAGGTGTGCCTTGAGATTTTGGTTTAACATTTGATGTGCCGTAGCCCCAAAATGATTGAAAACCACTGGTCTAGCCTATGTTATAACACACTATATTATTTTCAGTTTTCAATAAGGAATAGCTCAAGCGTTTCCACTCCCTCTCCAACTAAACAAAGAGCTGTATTGAACTACCGGTATGTTTCTAAAGCTGCCTCCTGGAGCAATATTAACTTTATTTGGAAGAAGTACCCCTCTGTTTTTGGATGCTAATGGTATGCCCTGTCTGCCCCTCTGCTAGCTCAATGTGGAGGAATCCGGGAGGAGATGGAGGGCATGATCCTCAGCCCTGGTTTCCCTGGCAACTACCCTAGCAACAGCGACTGCACCTGGAGAATATACCTGCCGGTTGGTTACGGTGAGCATCAAGAGAGCCTCTTGCAACATGCTGCTTATTGGCAGTTTGACACTTAAGAGTGGCAGAGTGGCAGCATTTGTTGTTGTAGTTGTAGTCTGCCCATGTTCAGCAATGCCCTGCTTCACACTCATATGGTTACAGTCATTCACACCTGAGAGCTGCCCAGTACAACTACAATCGTCAAGGGCACCATGGCAGTAGTTGTTGAGGCAGAGGAGATCATTTCTTATTCAGTGTCCTACTGCCACTTTCTTTCAAACACTATCACATAATACACCTCAAGGTCAGATATCTAAAAGATGTGACATTTTGTATTCCCTTCCCAGGAGCCCAGCTTCAGTTCCTCAACTTCTCCACCGAGGCCAACCATGACTTCCTAGAGATACGCAACGGTCCCCTGGATACCAGCACTGTGATTGGCCGATTCAGCGGCCAGGATATTCCCTCCTCCCTGCTCACCACCTCCCATGAGACTACAGTTTATTTCCATAGTGACCATTCGCAGAACAGACCGGGCTTCATGTTTGAGTACCAAGGTAAGAGACCAAGCAGGGCGTAGTGTAATAAAGGGTGTACTTAGCTCCCATCTATTCATCATATTATAGAAGTATGGAAGCGTTGGAATAACTTTGGGATCGGACCAGCTAATCTGTAAGAATTCAACAATATATATAAGAATAAGAAGCATATCACCAAGATTGAATTGGGTTATCTGCTAAAGTGGGTCAATATCAGTTCTGTGAGTTGTTTTCTTATGTAAAACTTGATCCAACCTTGTAGTACTCAGCTGAGTATGGCTGGGGCTTTCTGGGCACTTCAAACCATATTTTCTGGCTGCTGTTGCTGAAATGTGGCTTTTCAGTAAGCAAAGTGATTACATTTGGTTCAGCAGAGGGGCACTGAATGTAATTATAATGAGCAAAGCTATTTGCCTGAATTGACACAATCAGAGTAGGACTGTAAAAATGAAGGTTATTGGGATGAATCATGGCAAAGAATGATAAATCATAATTTATTTTATCGTCGGCAAGTTCATTTACAAACTATTAGTGTCACTTCACTGTGGGTTGGACCCTGTGTGCATGTAAACCCATAACATTACTGAAGTACCCCTAGAACTCCATGAATCAAACTACATAGCCAGTAAATTCAATAGATCTATAAATGTCTGTATATAGCAAGAGTGGATCACTCCACCATGTGCCAATGAAAGGCTTCACTGCATATATGCATGGCTGCAAGGAATAAACTACCCCTGTCTACAAATGCAACAGGCACAGAAAGTTTGTGTTTTGTGATTCAACAAACAAGCCGGCAAATCGAAAGGTAGCGTTGAGCATTTACATAATTATGTGCACATTAGCATATAAATCAAGCATTATATTTGGAAATGCCCCCCTTTTGCAGTGTTTGCATGAGTTATCCTCTACAAAGGGAAGCCATGATCTATAGAAATCAATTTATTCAGTCATATTTATATCTCGGCTCGTCACGGCTCACTGACTGCTCAGCTTTTGTATCCAGAGGGGAAAAAGGGAGGGGAATAATTTACCCACACTACTTCTGATGACTGCATCAAACTCCTCCAGCACAAGCCAAACCCGCCCCTGGCAAGTTTTCTTTTTTTTGGTGTTGGTGTTGGTTTTTGCTGCAAAAACTAGTCTCCACAGCTGAAAGGGTAAGGAAAGGTGGGACGTTGAGTTGTAGGAGGGCAGGAGAAAGATGGAGAAGGGGGATGAGAAAAACATAGAGACAGAAATAAAAAAGAAAGAGAATATTACAGATGAAAATAGAGGGGAAGGATGCTGCAGTGTCACGCTGCAGTGGACTATTCACACATTCACACAAATTAGTGCTAGCCATACAGTGGGTTTGGTGAGGAGACGGAGATCGGCAGATGGCCAGTCCGTACCTACCGCAGTGTTCAACTGCTTTGTTGTTTTTTGTGATGCATAATCTCAACTATTTTACAGTCAATAGTATATACTCTATTTTTAAATAAGATAAGTGAAACAAAAGTATCTAGCTTTAATGGCACATTGTATAACTGATTTCAATTGGTTGATGCATTTGTTTTTCTCTCTCCCTCAGCCTATGAGCTGCAGGAGTGCCCAGATCCGGAGCCTTTCCGTTACGGCGTGGTGGTGGGGGCCGGCTACAATGTGGGCCAGTCCATTTCCTTCGAGTGTCTCCCGGGGTATCAGCTAATGGGACATTCCATCCTCACCTGTGAGCATGGCACCACCCGCAATTGGGACCACCCTTTCCCTCGCTGCGAAGGTACGAAATAGGGGTTGTTTGTCTTATTTCTCTTTATCCAATTGATGTGCACATTTAACACATTTTATCCCTAAGACAAGCATTATCTTCCTTACTGCCTCACGCATCCAGAGACAAAAGAAAGAACATAAAAGCACTCCCTGTTTAGAATGTATTGAGCTGTTACTTCATTACAGAATGCCAGCTGTGGAGGTAGTGATGAACTATTATGAATAATGCAAATTAAACTGAATCATCATTCCCCATTAATGAAGCAAAGTGCTCTTGAATGAAAATCAATACAGTGCCAAGGACAAATTGTAAAAAAAAAAGAAAAAAAAAGAGAGGGGATCACTGAAAATAAATGCAACGGGTGTTCTTTCCCGTGCTTCATCCTTGGCCCAGATTCTCACGCTCCAGCTGGCGATTATTCAATAAGGTAGGCAAAATTACAGCGGGAGGTGATGGCCGTGACACTGGACATTGAATGGGTGAGCAGGGAGATAAATGGGAGGAGAGCTAACAGGAGATAAAGGGGATTACTATCTCCCACAGCTATATAAGTTTGTTAAGGCCTAGCCTTTTAAATATTCGTGTGAAGCTGGAGGCAGGAGTGAGTCAAATGTACCTGCGTGCGTGTGTGTGTGTGTGTGCTTTCATGTGTTTTCATGTGTGTATGTGCGGATATGTGGATGTGTATATGCATTCATTAATGTGTCTAGCTGTGTATGTTGACATTTGTGTGTGTCTGTGTGTGTATATCTTTGTGTATGTGGGTTAATGTGAGTGCATTTGCCATCCAAAATGAACAGGAGAAGGCAGCCTGACGCTTCTGACTGTGAGTGTAATTGAATTGGCTTTAATGCAGTGGCCTGGTGTGAGGAAATAATACAGCAGGAGATGAAGAGAGGGGAGATAGCTCAGTCTTAATGGGATAAACACACCTGAATGCACACCGGTACCTGACTGACTGAATTACAACCATTTTTATTTGGAATTGTTTTGTGAAAAGAATCCATTTCCCCCACTCTCAGATTACTTCTTTGGAGTTCTCTGTCAGTCAAACCCCAATTTACAGTCATGCACAGTTAACGTTGATTAAATAATGCCTCTTGCTATCTTGATCAGCTTATCATTTTGTACAGTTATTCTCATGCAGGCACACCGACGAACACAAAAACATGCCTCATTGCCTTCACTGGGTTTTTTTTTAAACCGTGTCTTTTTGACATTTTATTGATGTTTTAGCATATACACTTTAAACTACCAGCCACTCAATATGACAAGGCAGGAAATGACATTTTAACACCTTTACTTTCCCCGGTACAGCACAGTATTCTCTCTCTCTCTCTCTCTCTCTCTCTCTCTCTCTCTCTCTGTGTGTGTAGTATTTGCATAGATTTCCCCTCGGGGTGTGTGAGAGACTAGTGGATCGATTATCGTTCCCTTGCTTCCACTCGCCTACCTGCCTCCTCATTATCAAGGCATCACCCTACTCTTCCACGTCTGTCATGCATTCTTTAATTCCCTCTTTCTCACCATTTAAATCACATTTCCTAATATGATGATGACATATGACTATGTAGTGCTCTTGAACACAAACACAATTCAGTTTAGATTATAATCAGTGTACACGTGTATGTCTGAATCATGTAATTTTTATATATTTGTCATGATTATTTAACATTATAAAATGATAAAAGGTTGAGAAATCATTTAAGAAAATGTGACATTTACATTGTTTATTTTAACCACAGGGACATGCTCCATTAAAAGGTGAAACTGCAAGAGATTAAATCAGAGATTATATTGATGTAGCTAACACTGTGCTATTAGTCACGCAGACATAATTTGAAACTGTACGAGCCAGACTGGCTAGCAATCTTGTTAATCTTGGCCAACAAAAGTATGTCAATCTTGGAATACATTCACCCTACAACACAACTTAACTTAGCGTGTACTAGAGCCAAGAGCCTAGTATAGCTAACTAGATTGCTAGCAAACTTTAACTTGCTATTCCTGTCAAGTGAGGCTACTACAATTAATAAGTTACTTCTGTTGTGCTTTAAGTTAGACAGCTAGACTAGGCTCTCAGTTCAAGTTAATTTATTTGTATAGCCCTTAATCACAAGCATGTCTCAAAGGACTTGACTTTAGAAAATGAGCCAAACTAGATCTACCTGAGCAACAATCAATGGAATTACAGAATAGTGTAAGACAAACATAGGGAGACAGAACAAAGCACAAGTCACACAATATACATTGCAGTTTCAGTTTCAGTGTCAAACTTTAGACAGTCAAGCCACTCAGCCAATCACATAAGTGAACAAAAGGGAGGCAGGAGCAAAGCAAACAAGGACCAAAATAAATAAATGTTTGTTCCCACACAGTTAGGTAACTCTTTGTGGAGCAGATGAAACTCGCTCACATGAATGCACATTCAATTAATATCAAATTATGGACAATTTTAAATAATCAGGGAAGTAGTAGGGACACATCCCCAAGGTCCAATCCTAAATGTACTATTCCCAGAAGTAATTTTTCCTGTAATCAGAATAAATTACTTTTCCAGGTAACGTGATTGAATAGTTTTTGTTGTTGTTGTTGTTGTATTTAGAATACCTAACGCCATTACAAGTATTCTGTTACTACCCAACCTCGCATGCACATGCACACACACACTTTCATACACACATAAGCCTGAGCTTGCCAGTCGATGGCGTCAGCAAGAGGTGCACCTCCATAGAGTGTCCAGGGTTTAATCAATGGGTCTGATTGATAGCTCATTTAACAGGCAAGGCAGCAGCAGAGGGGCCACTCTACCACAGTGCTAATGCAGGCAGCTGTATAACACACACACATGTACACACAAACAGAGAGAGAAAGAGAGGGCTAAAACATGCCGTCTATGCTATGGTAATGATCCTATACCCATAGGCATCCCAGGGTGTGCCGTTAAGCTGAATACCCCATCTGGGTGTCTTGAGGTGTCTGCACAGCAGCATTAACCACCCCTCCCTGGCTCCCTCTGGCCCACCACTGTGGATATGGGGTTTCTCCTAGGCCACCAGTGGGAATGTTAGGAGAGACTTCATAATCATTAAGTTGGCCTGAGTTCCTGAATGTTTGAAATATAATTTCTGTGCATGCAAATTTGGGGCTGGGTGCAGGGATGGAGTGTGTGTGTGTGTCTCGGCATCTCTGTCCCTACCTGTGTTTGTTTTGTAGTTGTGGTTTAATTTTATTTTCATCTCAGGCCATCATGTTTGGGGGAGAGTTTTGATTTACTCTTGTGTGGTCTTACATAGACCGTTGTCACCTTTATTGTCACACACACATACATACCTCAAAAGCCCAGTCCACACTTACCCCTTGTCTCCTCAGCCATTGTCGCCGCACTCCTTCTCTTCAACCCCAACGGGATAGGATTGAGGCTTTATCTTAGCAAAACAGTCCATCTAAGTCCCCGCTTCCTAACAGGCTTTTTGGGCTAATCTTTAGCTCAGACAAGCGCCTGGGCAGTAGAGGAAGAGAGAAGGAGAGGAGGAGAGAGAGATCGAGAAGGGAAGCAGAACAATAGGGGGATTGTTCCTCCGATTCCAGGGGAATTATGCATCTGTCCTGTTATATTTCTGGCCCACTGATATGCATACTTTGCCTCTCTCGCTCCCTCTCCCTCCTCCCTCAGTGCCTTGTGGTGGGAACATCACATCAGACAATGGGACCATCTTCTCCCCTGGGTATCCAGAGGAGTACCCCAGCTCAGCCGACTGCTCCTGGCTGATCACCGTGGCTCCTGGCCTGGGCATCAAACTCAACTTCAACCTGCTTCAGGTCCACGGGCCCCATGACTTCATCACTGTCTGGTAAGAGCCGGCTGTTTCATGGGCCTCATATATGTGGCTATGCCTCTTTGTGCTATCTGCTATGGATCATATTTTCACACCTCCAGAGACATTTTCCTTTTAATTTGTGTGTAAACTGAAATTATATTTCAATCTGTTTGCCAGCAATAGCCAATCCAAACCAGCTCAGCAAGATGCGGAACTCACTCCTTTCAATGACTGTGCCATAGAAATGCTCTAATTTCTGCTACTGCTTTGGAATTCTATTGTTTTCCTTATCATCAACTCCATATTGTGTCATTTTACAATCCCTTCCCATTCATTGTCACCCACTCCTTCTCTTCAACCATTCATGCCTCCAACGTTCTTTTTTCCCATCTCTCCCCCTTTTCTCTATCGCTTGACAAATGAGAGCGTCAAGGTCCAGTCAGCTAATCTGCTCTGTGCCTCTCATCATAGTTTCCCTGCTCACTCCTCTCATTTCATTCCCAGGCCTCTTTATGTGGCTCTGCATCTAATGTTCTATTCAATTGATGCTGCAAGTATTGGGTACACACCACTTTTCACACATTACTGAATGCATGTATGCCACAGAGGGGCAAAGGACAACTGCAGATTACAAGCCTTCTCTATTTTGCTCTATCACTATCTACTCCCCCCCACACACACACACAACTATCTCCCTATCTCTTTTTCTACCCATCACATCCACTTCCCTCCTTTCCCTATGTTGTCTGATTTCTGATCAGGCAACATCATTTGTTGCTTAATGATCACACATGTTCAAGCATGTACATACATGTGTAACTTTAAGCAAATGAGTTGAGCAATATTGCCTTCGGTTTGGATGTGAATTGGCAACTGGGAAGCAAATCGGTGCAGATAACATTAACGTGTAATAACATTGCACACATAACAGTAACATATAATGAAGAAATTATATGGGTTATAATTGGCAGCAAAATTATGCATCTGTACATTGTAATAACACTGTCCATTAGTCATGGTCTAAGGACCAATCAGAGTTTAGGAGTAGAGTGGGATGTGGTTCCCTCTTCCCTCTGTGTGCATGTATGCGTGCGTGTGTGTGTGTGAGTGAGTTTGAGAGAGAGAGATGTGCTGGCAGGTGTGCGTGTGCTCTGTGTTCATGTGTTTCTGTGTGTCAGGGGGTTTGCTTTGTAGGTGTATGTCTTTGTGCCTGACCGAGTGCCGAGGGGCAAAGCTTCCTTTCATCACCTCCGTAATGTGCGGCGAGGCCTGCCATATGCACGACCAGAGACAGTATGTTGCATGCATGATGGTCGCCAGTCCCAGTTGATCCCCTCTCCCTGAGACAGCCTCCAAAGGTCCCAGCTCTCAGTAAGACCGAGGAACTGACTGTCAGCCAACCTGGCAACCTGACACAGACAGTACCAAACAAATGACATGGGGCGACATCTGTGTTTTGCAGATGGTATAATAAAATACTCAACCACATGCTGATCGAGCTGCTTGTAGATATACATGTTTATGTCACCAAGTTGCCACGGCCAAAATGTCCACTTTCTGTTCCATTGCTGCTCTTCTTTTGTAAATGTCCGTCCCTTTTCCCTCCAGACAGCCCCTGCTGTGTTGATCCTTCCCAATAAGGTCCTCCAGAGCAACAATGGAGGGTATCGTTTCCCCCAGTTTCCAGTTACCATTGCTGTGTGTCTGTCTATCCATTGAACTACTGAGCCAAGGAAATGGGCCCACTGTAATGGCGGCTTCACCAGAGTGCTGTGAGGCAGCAGTCCCTAGCCAGTCGTTTCCAGAGTTGCTTATAATCTCCCATGCCCAGTCTGACAGCCAAAGACAGATGGTTTTTAAGCTGAATGGTTGTGGCAGGAATCTGGGAGCTGGCTTAATCGGGCATGTCCACATCGGGGGACAGCCAAGGCTGGGCCACAGCTTCCAGAGACACTCCCATTGGACAGCACTTAGCAGGAAGAGCACAATCCAGACCTGTCGTTCCACGTTTATCTGTCATTTTTACCTTATTTCGACATAATCACCCAGAGCAGCCCGGGGTAATTGCTTTGGGTTTGATGAAGTGAGAGCAGCTTGGTCCTAATCTGCTGTTGGAAGCTTCTTGAAAATAATCTGGCATGTGGCTTTGTTTGGGTGTCTGACAGATACATGTTGCAGAACTCCTACATGCTTCCTGGGTGGATTCAGAGTGAGCACTAGAGCAGAGGCTGCTGGCAGAAAATCCCCAGGGCTCATTATCATCACTTTATCTACAGTGTTTTTCTCAGTCAGAGTTGTATCTAGTTGACCCGTTACGGCTTAGCTACACCAGGTGCGTTTCTGTTCCGTCCGTTTGTGTCGGAAGGGTCAGATCAGATATGCAGCCATTTACTTCAATGCAGCCCTCTCCACTGGCCGCGCACGCAATACGTTGCCGGATCTGCAAACGGAACCAAATCTGAGCCACAACTTTGAAGATACGCGTGGCTTCTTTTTTTGCCGGACTACGCAGCGGTTTGCTGTGTATTTGAGACATATAAATGTGTATAAATGCCAACATTGTGCTTATTATAGTCTTTTATCACCATGTCAGTAAACAAAAGAGAATAAATAAACCAATGCCACTTGTTGGAGAACTGATAAGCATTCTATTTGGCTACAGTAGGCCTACACTCTCAAAACAAAAGTGACATAAATACCCTATATGGTACATTAATGTTCCTCATGGTACAACTTCAGTTGTTTATGGAAAAATAAGCAAAACTAGATAATTGTGTCCACTTACACAAACGTAAAATGTTGACCGGCAGGCTGCAGGCGGAACAAGAACGAACCTGGTGTAGCAGCTTAAAATGTTGTGCTGCAACGGGGATGCAACAAGTTCGGACATGCAAATGTTATGCATGCGGTGTAGTTTAGGCGTTACTTGTTTTCCCCTTTAGGGACGGCCCACAGGAGACGGCCAGGAAACTGGGCGTGTTCACCGACGGAGAGCCCAATGACCCGCCCAGCAGCACATCAAATCAGGTGCTGATACGTTTCCGTAGTAACACAGAGAAGGGTGGATTGTTCCATATCAACTACCAAGGTACGTAAAATAGATTACTTGAGCTTATTTTGAAATATAATACAAATAAACTCTGTTTGACTCTGCTCACGTTTTGGATTATTTCCGATAAAGCCTACAGACTGCAGTTTTGCCTGCCTCCCCCCATCATTCCTAATGCAGAGATCCTGATGGCAAGCAAGGAATTTAAAATTGGTAAGTGGAAATGCATTCACTTACAAATAGGCTCAGGAGACATGTTGCCCCTGCTACACTGACTACACATCCCATAAGGCAATGGTAGAGTGCTGACTCACAGCCAAACTACATTATCCAGGGAACTTTGGGGCAACAATATAAGTTATGTAAGTAATGATGATGACAAAGTTATCAGAGAGCCAGAAGGATTCTCCCTATCTGTTTATGTGCATACCTCCTTGGCTTGTGATTATTCAGCAACACAAAGGCAGCGACACTGACATAAATCCATAGGGCCCCCAATGGGGATTCATTATGGCACTTTCTTCCACTGTTAACTCTAACTTTGTCTCTCACTGAGACACACTGTGTCATATCAGTATACAGGCCAGGGAGCACTGACTGGTGTTTATCAATACATTTTGGCTTGCATCAATCATCTGGGTTGTCTCTGTCTATGACTCTGATTATCTCTCTCTCTCTCTCTCTCTCTCTTCAGGTGACATAGTGCGCTACCGATGTCTTCCAGGCTACCAGTTAAGTGGGAACAACATCCTGACATGCCGGCTGGGGACGTACCTGGAGTTTGAGGGGCCTCCACCCTCATGTGATGGTGAGTGGGCTCCACAGAGACTAGAAAAGGTGCTGTTACAGTATACAGCGCCATTGCTAATGCTATATCCTTATATATACAACAATCAGGGCTGTAGTACTTGAATCTGATCTCAAGACCGCTTTCCTAATGTCTTGGATATGCCTCGGTCTTGTGCCTATTTTGAATCGGACTTGACTTGGTCTCGGACACTATTGGATGTTGACTTTACTTTTTAGAGATTTTTGCTTATTTTCTCCCCAGAACTACAAACAATTTAAGGGACTACACCTGTGTGTCGTGTGTCGTGGTCCTCAATCCTCTATGCATTAAGTCAAAATCCTCTGCATTTAAGGACAAGTTTGCTATTTTGGACCTTAGACCAGCTCAGTGTAGTGTGTATTCTTACAGGTCTCTGTGTGGTTTCCTGTGAAATGTATCGCAATCCGAAAATGTTTACGCATTTGTCATGGCTTGGAGATATGTATTCCCCTGACTTGTTTTCTATGCTCACGCAGATAAATGTGTCGCGGGCAAGGGAGCGTGAAGTGCCGGCTGTTTACAAAACTATCTAGCCTGCATTTGTTTAACTGCAATAGCGTAGGCTACTATTTGCACAAATAACTTTGACGATGAATTCTTGTATTGATTACGAAGATTAATCATTTAATTTTGACTTTGACGGCACTGGCTACAGGTTTGAGGCAGAATACACGGACACGGAACTCCAAAAGATGGATGAGAAGAGAACAAGAGAAGAGAGAGAGAGGCTGAAGAAGGAGCGCAGCCATCTAAAGTTGTGGGCGAGGCTAGAGCAAGAATTTCAGGGGACTTCTGGTGTTCTTGCAAGAGGTGCAAGCAGATGCCTAGATAGGAGGAAAGTTTGTGATTTAGGGATTGGAATCTGTTGCTACCGAATGTCATTGAAAACCTGGATGTATCCTTGGTTGACTCTGGATCATCTCCAGTGTGTGCAACAGATGCCATGGACTTGAGGTGCTAATAAACTGGACAGATTTAGATATCTTCTTCCACATCCCCAAAATAAATAGGAGGAAGAGGCCCAGGCCGGAGGGACCGAATGGACAACTATTATTGCTATTTGGATAATATTGTGTCTCTACAACGTAGCTACAGTGTAGTCGATGAGATAGTTCTGTTTCAAATGGAACTGTTGTTTAAACATTCTGTTTGAGATTGACATTTCACATGAGAGCATGCAGAGACTTGTAAGAATACACCCTGAGCTTCCCATCTCAGAAAAGCACATTTATCACAGTTTTTCCAAAGCATTTACAATTGCCCTGTTGACTTCTTCTGTAGTCCAGTGAGAGCCTGCAGGAAAACTGTAGAAAGCTCAATACTGAACCGATCAGTGATATTATGGTCTCTGTGTCCGTTTCATTGTACAAAGTCCGCAAATGGGGTCTATGGTCCAAAATAGCTAACTTAAAGTTGAATTAGTCGAGGTTGAAGGGTACAGTTCAGAGCTCCTATAGATAGATCTACATTTCTGTTGATCCTTAAGGAACTCCTTAAGCATTACTTTTACATTTACACGGTTTATTTCCTATTTTGGTCTTGGTCTTGAATAGGACTTGATTTGGTTTTGAAGGTGGTCTTGACAACAATCCTGTGTATCTGTATCATTTCTATGGCTGGCCAGGCCATCTCCCTTGGAAATAGTATGTTACTTATTCTACTCTAGCCAGTGAAAGGTGAATCCAAATTAATGATGTATATGTATATACTGTATGATGGTATGTAAGTCGCTTTGGATAAAAGCATCTGCTAAATGCCATAATGTCATGTAATGTCCCAGAGGACTGAGCTTCAACTGATCAAATGGCTGCAAACACAGTAAGACACGTACAAGCAAGGGTCTTGACTCTAAAATCATAGCTATTACTCATATGATCCTCCCGAACCTTTCATAATAACTTTGCAAAAGAAAGCATTTACTTCTCCTCCAAAACAGGTTTTTCATCATGTCACAACAAAGTTGGAACACTGCCTTCATCTGCTTGCGGGGGTAGTAAGCAAATCTATTTTCAGCGAGGTTATAGTGTAGCCGGTGTCATTTTGCTCTAATCATAGACTCATACAGTAGTTCCAGTCGTGCCTTATTACTGGCTCCCATGGGTACGCTGTCTGCCTGTAGTCATGGAGCGGCAGCCACATCTCGGTTTGGTAGCACTTTCCATCTCCCGTGGGACCGAGGGAGGCTGCAGAGGCGCTCTCTACATGCTGGGAAATCGGCCTCCCAGGGGACTCAATAAGTGCAGTGTCCCAGCACACCGCACCGTCATAATGTGTTGTGCACAATGCTCTTCCTCTCGGCAAGAGACGCATGGGTGCGTATGGGGGTCCCTTTCCTTCTCTCTTCATCAAAGTATCGCAACAACTATCTCTCATTCTGTCACTTTCATTTATTGTTGTTTATTATTGTTGTTCTTTGTTGTCTTTTTTTTGCGGTTTGTTTGGGGGATGAGGGAGAATAGGCTAAATTTGATGAATTAAGCTTATTTGGACTTACGAAGTAGGAAAATTATGCAAATGCTCTCAGTGTGAGAAGAAAAAGGGTGGGAGATAAAGAGTTAGGGACATGAATGAGAGTAGTAGCAGCCCTGGCCTCCTCACCCGTCTTCTCTTTTTTTCCCTGCTGTAATTCATCTCGGCTCTAATTGTGTGTGCCCGGCTAATCGTTCACCTGGTGCTGAAAGAACCTTTATACCCGGGGCCAACAGTTCCAGCTGAGTTCCTCCCTCTGCCCGCAACACGTCACTCACTCTAGATAGAGACAGAGCAGGGTGAAAGAGAGGAGAGCCACAGATAAGGAAAGCTGCAAGAGAGAGGGGATGGGTGGGAAGGAATGGAGA
>OMOT01042840.1:10314-22431 GCA_900312575.1 Acanthochaenus luetkenii | reverse complement strand
GAGGGAGACAGAAAGAGAAGACAGAAAGAGAAGACAGAAAGAGAAGACAGAAAGAGAAGACAGAAAGAGAAGACAGAAAGAGAAGACAGAAAGAGAAGACAGAAAGAAGACAGAACGAGAAGACAGAACGAGAAGACAGAAAGAGAAGACAGAAAGAGAAGACAGAAAGAGAAGACAGAAAGAGAAGACAGAAAGAGAAGACAGAAAGAGAAGACAGGAGTTACCTTGAGAAAATCCCTGAGCTGAATTTCAGAGCTGTCCTCAAATTCCCCCTGAATCTGCTCCTGATAGGAAATATCCAGGTAAACCGGATTCACCCACTCCAGCAGCAGCGTCTCCTGAACACACAAACACCATGAACAACTGGCAGGAAAGTGGGCCGCCCCTTAGCATGTAAAAACAATTACAATGCTAACATTTTGACCAAACTCACATCTCTTGGTAAGTGTGGGCTCCTCGGAATAGGGGACTCTGCATGGTGAGGAGGGCGCTCTAAAGACGGCCCGTGAAACCAACCACTCAGAGACAGACGACACTTGTCCTCCGACAAAACCTCCGACACCTGGAGAAACACACATTCACAATCACAACCACTTCCAACAGACAGGAGATGAAAAAGGTGGAGACGGTTACCTGGTGGAAGGAGACTGGAGAAACTTCGAAGAGGACAAGCGTGTTCCAAGAAGGTACAAGCGACTTCACTACACTCTGTGGTTGGAAATGACCTGCCGACAGGGAGGAAAATGATAAGAGGCCCTCTCTTTCTAACACACAAGAGACGTACTACACACACAAAGGGAGACGCTCACCGTCGGTGGCGTACAGATCCAGGGTTCCCCCGTCGCTGCTCTGCCACGGCGGGACGAGGTACAACATAAAAGCAACGCGCCTCCCCTCCAATTCATCATCGTGACATAGAAGAACATCTAGAGTGAAGGAAGAATGTAAAACATGAAGGACACTTTGCATTAGATCAAAAGAGCCCAAAAACATAGAGCTGTAGGACAAAAGTCACCGGTGTATTGGTATCTGGCACAGGAAATGTCCACTGTGGGCTCCAGATCAACACCCAGCACTTCTCCTAGCCAGGAACGGAACCGCCCAAACAGTGCTGCCCTGAAATCAATGATATGGGAAAATGTGTACAGTGAGAAACGTTGGCATTCTCATCACACACGGACACACTGCTGTATCGCCCCAACCTACCATGACAGTCTGTTGACATAAATAATAGGCCGTCACAGGAGAGAGACATTACTGTGCATTTAATTATGCTAGTAGGATAATGCTCAGCATATCTTGCACACAGGCGATTTCCCCAGCTACATTCAATTTACAGTCATTTCAAAGCACAATGCTTCCACGCCCATGTTACAATATCACAAGTTCTGGTTGCTTTTTGTGTATTATTTTATATTATATTTTTGTTCATTTTATTTTTTTTAAAGTAAAGAAAAAGGAATACTACTCTTTACCTGAAGCCGGAGATATGTGGCTCGGTTCTCTTCCTCAGGTCGTCTGACTGGACGGGAAACAACAAAGCAAAGGTGAAATAAGACAACAACACGTCGCCACTGGAACAGAGCAGTGAGACGATCCATTTACCGGCTACCTGTTTAAATTTGTACAGGTCATTGGACTTCTCACAGAAGTTGAGGTCCAGCAGTTCTCTTTGCAGGTTCTCTACGAAGGTCTCGCTGCTGATGAAGTTCTGGATGACACAGTGCGGGAAAGGGTGGCAGTCCAACGTCAGACTCCCTGCAGAACGATAACCCAGTCAAAAGGGAATATGTATTACTGGTGTGCGAGGCAGAGAGACACGAGACTCACAAATCAAACTGGTAGGAAACAAGAACTTCACAGCCAAAGTGGCATGTTATCTGGACCTGGTGACCTTTCTCTGTGGAAATATCAAAAACTAACCACATAAGGATTCACTTACTTAGCTTTTATGGTCCAACTTAAGCATTGGCTTAAGTGCAACCAAAGTTGTGGGCATTTTTGAAATGTTTTTGTTTTTTCTTGTTATGAGTTGTATTACATGTGTTGTGTATTGTTATTTTGAATTGTGTGTGTAGCTAATGTGTATTGTATTTATTGTATGCATGTGTATGTGGTGTATGTTATGTGTATTGTATGTACCCTAGGGACAACAGTTGAAATGTAGCCTTTGGCTAACACTGGCACATTTACAGCAATGTTCATTAATGTGCATGTCTCTGTAATAAATTAATAAAATTTGTAAAATTAATACAATATTATATATATAATAATGAAGGGCAGGTTGTGTCAAGAATCCCCAGTAGAAAAATGTGAGCTATGCAAATGAGACAGATGAGAAGAAAACTAATCCTCAACCCGGTCCCAAACTATTCATATTGGCAACTAACTAATGTAGAAGATCAATAATGTAGAAGACAACGTGTCACAATCTAGAAATGTGTAACCATGCTGCCTTCTTGGCCAGGTCAGTATTGTAAGAGAGATTTATATCTCAATGCTTTCACCTGGTTCAATAAAGGTTCAATAAAAAATCTCAATAAGAGACTGGTTTCTGTTATGTCATGTCCGAGTCACCCGTCACACTGTATACTTCCGACAACAATGTCTATCGTTGTTATCTGTATGCTTTGGCAAAGTTACATTAGAGCAAACAAGGCACACACACAAAGATGGAGACGGGAGAACCGGGTTGTCAGTAACCTTAGCTGGCCCTTCTCATTTCCGTATTGACCTAGATAGCCTGCTGGAGCTCTGGACCACCGTACTGACCATGGGAGTACTGGGCTCGCCGGGACCAAGCCTCCCTCAGCCCCCTCTTCACCTCCTCGTCATCTACAACTGAAGACACTTCCGCGATCTCTTCGCGCTTCTTTCTCCTCTTCCTCTTGTCCGCGTTGCCACCGCGCTCCTCTTGCTGCCGTTTCGCACTCATCGGGGGGGAAAGGTGCAGCTCTGCTTAGAGGTTTGATAATGTTCCGGTTCGTAACGCGAAGTGTGCGTCGCAGGGAAATTGCGTCGGCTGTACGTCACCGCGGCGACAGGAGTCGAGTTGGGTGTTTTATTTGGGGCGTTACAGGGTCTGTTACGTAATATATGTGGGTCTGTTGGGAGTTTTTTTTTTTAACTATGGCAAAATGTGATGAATCGAATTATTTATCCATGAAGAAACATTTAGATTTTGCACAACCACTTGACACACGAACCTGATTCGTCTCGTTTAGCTCCGAGGACGAGGCGGGTTCCGGTTGTACCACCCGCCTCTTTCAACAAGGCACGCGGTGTTTTCACTTCGTTTATTGTCACATTTGTCAGCAGAACTTATTTTTTAGTCTGCCACTTTAATACGCAACAGTATTGCCATTTGTTAAGTTTGTGCTATTTCGATTCAAATGTTTGGGTGGCAAGTGGCGTCCCTACCTTCTGTTGGGACCGAGTGTATTGCACATTTCAATGGTATAGAATCTCATTTCACCAAGTCTTCAATTTGTTAGGCGATAGGCTCACAGTAAATATGAGCAAACCCAAAAATCACTTCCCCAGAAAGCCTTAACATTTGCTCTGAATGTTTTTGGCAACTTAAAACTCAATCACTTAGAAATAGCATATTCAAAAGGACTGCTTTATTTAAAAAAAGAAAAAAGCACAACATTGTTACAGGTTAAAACAGGAAACTCAATGCTGTAATTTTTTTTTTTTAATCAAACATTGCCCTCTTCTGAGGGGCATAAAATCAGGTTTTCAACACACTGGGATATGGACTCGCATTCTACAAAATTATGTTTTTTGTAAGATTTAAAAAATAAAAAAAATCACAAGACATTTTCTTCTATTAACAGTAAACTACTCAGTGCACTGTCCATATTCCTGATGTGATGAGATGTTCTTATGTGAAAGTTGAGCCAGAGATTAGCAGCATTTTGTCCACATCATTCTCTCGTCTCTGAACTTCACCCAGAAATGGCTGCACTCACAGAGACAGCCATACGTTGTACTCGCTGTCACATAATTTAGTTGTAGATGAAGTTGAACCTGTGCAAAGAGGGAACAAATCAATTGTCACATTAATAATATGGTTATTATAGTTTTACATTTACATTTCTTTTCAACTTCCATCCAGAATTTAGCATACCTCCAATACAATTCCCAAAGTGCATTAAAGTGCCATGTCTCCAGTTAATATATACATATATACGTAACACTTACATTGGCAAATTTACATCGATTTGGAAAAATGTTATCCGATTGATAACATTTTCCTAATCATCCTCAAATACTTGTAATAATAAAAATGATGTGATGTGTGTCATGCTCAAGGACACTTCAGCAGGGTGGATGCCATCTGACATGGCGGCTGGTTGAAGGACACCCTGCTGAAGCTCACAGATACCAACTGAGTACTTGAGCAGTGCAAACTGATGTTAATTACAAAGTATAATTACATGGCATGTCTGTGGTATAAGGTATAACCTTTTTGTGAACACAATAACAGAACATTGCCTAGCAGCAATTGTGACAATTAAACAGAGCCCAAACCTAAAATAAATGTTAGTTTCAGTTTAATTTCAGGCCATTTACACAATTAGACCAACTTATAAACAGTACCTGCTCAATAGCTGCGGTAGACTCGAAATGATTGGTCCATATCCTGGGGCATTGTCATATAGTTCAAAGAGCGGTGCTGCCACCAGCTTATAGTTCTTGGGGACCGCAAACAGGGCTGTGGGGACACAAATCACAGACAAATTTGAATATGTAGGAAGATATTAATATGTCTATGAACGTTGCACGGTGATATATCGACGCACTGACCTTTTTCCTGCAACTGAACCAGAAACAGCTTCTTATGCTCCTTAGGTTTGGTGATGTGGGCTGGAATATAAGGGTACTGAAAAGACAAGCAAGTTCAAACGAGTTCAGATCCAACCATTTGCGATATCTGGTCGTCGGTAAGCGATATGTTGCATTGACTTCTACAGTATCTGCTATTGGTGAAAAAATGTCACATTCACTGAGTGAAGTGATTGTCAGCTTAGAATCTTGCATATTCTCTAACATATCGCACTTTTCGGACCTTACACGTCTTCAATGTTTTTAAGAATTTGACATTAAACTTATATCATTCTAGTGCAGGTCAACGGGACAGACAGTTTCACAAAATCACATACAAATCTTCTCCAACCGTTCTGCTTATTTTTACCATTACTATAGGTCATGGAAATTACTGCACTCAGTTTTGAGGACAAACAAATGCTGAAAAGAGGCTACTACAAGTCCTGACCACCCTGAAAACAGCAGAGAGAAAACAAATACACCCACAGAAAAGATGACGTGAAACAGACATAATCCAAACTGAATACTGGGACTGTGTAAGGAAGCTTACCCACGGCACAAGAAGTGTTCATCGGGAAGGAACCACATTCAGGGCAGTCAGTCAGTTAGGTAGCTACAGCTTTGCAACTGTGGTAGCGAATCTATGTGTGAGTAAAGATGTTTTTTTGACGGCAAATGTTTTAGTTGCAACTAGATTGAGCTTGCAGCGCTGTGATTTGTGTAAAAGGTTTGAAATGTATCAACTTGGGGCGCTAAGGAGCCGGTGCGAGTGTGCGCTCTCTCTCTCTCTCGTGTAGAGCGAACCTTGTGCGACCAATTTGTATGTGTGTGTAACCGCAATGGATAATCTATGCGGACAAAAAATATTTTTGCTGGCGAATGTTTTAGTTACAACTAGATTGAGCCATATCAGGCTACTCCGATTTACTTGTTCTCTCCATGTTCCCATTGAAACCCTGAGAATAGTGTGCGGGTATTACAAAGTTATGGATATACAGTTGAAAACGTTTCATTTTGTAATCTATTTTTACCGAGGCATCAACGGGAGATATCTTTCTATCTGCTCTGGTAAATGCCTGTAGGTCCACATTAGTGTGACTGTGTGCTCGCCCATAAAGAGTGGGGCACATAGACACTGCAACAGCCAGGAACGCCTCAGCACATGCGGACAAAAGACATGATAGGAAATAATTCTT
The DNA here is from genome assembly GCA_900312575.1 of Acanthochaenus luetkenii. Lineage (NCBI taxonomy): Eukaryota > Metazoa > Chordata > Actinopteri > Beryciformes > Stephanoberycidae > Acanthochaenus > Acanthochaenus luetkenii. Next base: position 16,402 of record OMOT01042840.1, on the reverse strand, counting down.
ATTTTCCAACCTTGGTTGTCATATTTTGCACATACCAGAAACTTGCAACTGAAATACACCTGAATTTTTAGGACAAAAATACTGTCCGTTCTGCATCAGCTCCTAGCACATTTGGGGAGCGGGGGAGCACTGAAGAACTGTAGTGCCACATGATCAGATTTATTTTTAGTAATTAGTATGAACCAATGCGTTACCCGATTCATACACAATAATTGTAATGTAATAATCTGCCGGGCTGTATGAAACGTATGCATGGGCCGCCCACTCTTTACATGCTCAACTATGTTTGCGGACAACTTCTTGGTGGGAAACCACAATTTATATTTGGTCAATAGTCTTCTGTCCTTTTGAGTGTGCTCACCTGCGGAGGCTCGAAGTTGGGGCGCCACCAGTTGCCAATGCAGTCGTCGATCACCCAGTCCTGCTTCACCCCGTCCTGTCGTCCAAGGATCTAACACACAAACGCAAAAGCAATATAAACCACACTGTCGCCACAGCAGCAAGGGGCGTGAAGTGAGCAAGCTGTAGCTACCTCGGTCATCAGTCGCTTCAGACCGTCCACCTCATCTTCTCCCGCACTCAACTCTCCGCCGGGCCTGCAAGGAGAAGGAGAGCGGCAGCACAATCACGTGACTGTCGCGCACACGGGCAGGAGCCAACCACGGTTGAGGAGAACGACGACCTCTCCCAGACTGTACTCACAGTTTGAAGAAGGTGGTGCCCAGCTGCAGCAGTAAGACGTGAGGCAGTCTGTGTTCATGGACAATGAGCACACCCTCCACCGTCCTCCGCATGCCCATCTTGTCAAACTCCTCCCTCATCCGCTGGAACCTGGCTGCCACGGAGCTGTCTTTCTCATACAAGGGCTCCTTGGTGCCAAACGTGTAGTTGGTGAGGGGGTATCTGAAACACACACATACACACACACACACTAAAGCTACCTTCCGGTGTGCAACATGACCAGAGCTCATTACAGATCAACTTCATGGACAGAGGCTATTTGAAAAAGCGATCTCCACCAAAGCAGTTACGATAAATAGTTTTGTTTTTTAAAGTGAATGTTACAAAGTTTTCTCGCTGATTAGCGTTACGTTCGGCGCCGACTAACTTCTGAGGCTAACGACGGTCGGCGTTTCCCACCGCGGCTTGGTGAAACAGTACTCACAGGTTAATGGTTCTCTCCAGGGTGAGCGGTTTCGCGGGTCCGCTGATGTATTTGTTCCCAAACTGCACGGCACCACCGCGCGGCCAGCCGGCGGCGGAGCGATTGGGAGGCACAACCGACATCGCTAACGTTCGCACGACGGGTTCAAAGCTTCCTGCAAATGTACGTCGGTTGGTCGGCGGTATGCAGATTGCTGGATTGCCACAATAACAACGCAAGTTATCAAGAATCCTTAGACCATCCACGAAATTGTCTACCGTCGTCGCCCCTCACCCCTCCTCTTTCCGGGTGATATGTGCTTAGTAAACTCTCAAGCGTTGTCCTCACTAGCGACACCTACTGGCCTGGAGGTGAACGTCACATACATAAAAGAATGCACTGTAACCAAGTGGACCTTCTTTTGATAAGACATTACATTATATTACATTACAGACGCCTTTGTCCAGAGCGACTTACAATAAGTACATTTTGTCACCAGCAGTCAAACCAACCGTATACCGCAGTCTTCATCAGCTAAGCCTCAAGTAGCATTAATAGAGACTTCACCATTAAGCAACTTTGTTGTCTGAGTGGCAATGGTCAAAAACAGATATTCACATGTATTGTTTGCATTTAATTTAATTTGTTTTCTACATAATCAAATTTGATTATTTTCTACATAAATATTGAATATAATTTATTTCATATTATGCATTTCATTAAAATGTAGTGAAAGATCACAATTCTAGGCTTGGGGGGGAAAAGGAGCAAAACATGATTTCATTGTAAACGTGATGATATTTTGCCTAATCTATATTTACCCTGAGTCAAAAGATCCTGTAGTTACAGAATCACTGAGTAACATACATTTTTCTTTCTTTTTGCCCTTGTGCACAGAGCACACGTAACAGAGAGCTTGGTCCGTGTTTAACCTGTGATAACAATGCGTTCCCAGTCCACCATGAGTATACACCAGAAAGTCTGTCAGGACTGACTGCTTTCTTCCACTGTCTCCTCCTCTCCTCTGTAGGAAACTGCTTCTGTGTTGCTCATATTGTCTAAAACATCTCCTGAAATTTCCCCCAAAGAAAGTGTATTATCTAGAGGAAGTAAATAACTCGTAACTGATGACAATTGTTTGTTGAGTGGTAGTGAGGGATATGAGGAAAGACACAGTGATGGAGAGTTTGGGTGCACCGCAACAAACAAAATCTTCACATGTATTTACAATATTTTACGTTTCTCTTTTTGCTGCATGAAGAGGAGGCCTAGGCCTATCTATCAAGTGGTTTGAGCACTGAGAAATATACAGTATCTTACCTATTTCTTTAAGCAATGGATTTTGTTGATACATGCACTGAAAGCATTTCAACTGTAAAAGGCAGTAAAGAGCATTTCAGAATAGGTTATTAATTTTCTTAAACAACCTCCATTCCAGGGTTCAAGGGGGGACAAGTAAGGCTCCAATTTAACCCCTATAGGCCTTTACTTTTACTCACAAAGTGCCAATTGCATGGAGCATTTCATATGGAGGCTGTCATGTGGCGCATGGGCTAACATTTTCTCATGCTCCTCTGATAATATTGCTAAATCATATACTATATTTAGAACTTAGTGCTGGTTCTGTGTTGCCATGCTTCCCTAGTTGTTTGGCCCATGTCAGTTTGGAACATTCTAAGTATGTGGAAGACAACTAATATAACTAATATCCAGCTATAGACCTGATCGATTTTGTTCTGTAATGTGACCCGTGCAGAGAGACAGTTAAATGAGAGCAATATACATGTTGCATTAACGCTTTGAATTCAGAAAGCATCAAACAAACAATTTGTTTGCAATAACGTATTTACCCTTAAGGAAGCAGAAGGAATGACTCAGTCAATGCAATATTCCATTTAATAGTCATAAGTATGTCTCTTATCTATCTATTGTAGACATACTGTATTTTACCACAGTAGTTGTCTTATAGTACAATACAGTCTTACAGTATAATCATACGTGCAATGCAAAATTCAAACAGAATTTAAAAAAGGACAAAGACACAGCTGGATTTGTCTATTATGTCACACAAATGGGATCTCAGTTCTTTGGTCCAATGGCCTTCCCTTTGTGGTGTGCTGCTTCATCCCATGGATCTCCCCCCTTACCCTTTACTGTGGCCTCTCCTGCCCTCTACTGTCACAGTAGTTGGTCCCATATTTAGCAATTTTATCTTCTTGATATTGACTTATTTCTCATCCACTGACTTGGATCCTTCTTGCTTTTCATCCTCTACCATGCCCTCATCTCCATACAGTTCACCCTCTTTGTTTGATTGAGCTCTGTCCATTCCCGTTTCTTTTCTCGTGGTGTCGTCATCGGCCTTTACGTTGTCTTCCTGCTCTTCTTTCCTCGCCACTGCACTGTTGACCAGAAGTGATTTCTCTTTTTCACTCTCGGCCTCTTTCCAGCCATCGTCATCTTTCCTGCTCTCATCCATCTCATTTTGCTTGTTCTTTTGAACCGTCTCATCCTCTTCATCTGCTGTTGGAGAGGCAAATCACAAAACACTCCATTCAACGTTAATCTATGTAAAAGCATGGAAATGCATGCATGCAAGCACATAACAACCTTATACGTACCTGTGGCCTGTACTGCAGGCGCTAGACTGGATCTTTCTTCGGGTGACGTTTGTAGCTCACTATTACAGATGGAGGACGCTGGACTGGTCAAATGATGAGAAGTAGCACTTGAGCTATCAGTAGTGGGGAGGGCAGAGATAGACGGGGCGAGGGCACTACTGACGCTGTTAGAGTTAGTTGGGTCTGGGTTAGTGGTGAGAGGGACGTTAATTTCGGCTGGGGTTACTGAATTGGAAGTAGTGTCTGTATGGCTTGTTGCACAGGTAGAAGTGGTTGGAATAGAGATGTCAGCGGGGCTAGGGGTTTCTGGGTGAGTAAGTGCAGAAGTAGAGATTGACTTCATGCAACCAGTGGATGTTGGGCTGGTAATGTCAGTGGCGGTGGGAGAGGTGGAGTCAGTGGGAGGGAGGGCAGCAGAGACAGGGGAGGGAGGGCTGGTGTCTAGCACAACAAAAGAACTGGTAATGGTGGTGTCAGTTGAAACTGTAGGGATATCAACCATATCAGTTGAGCTAGTGGGTGGGGATGTCATTTCAGTAACTGATGAAACTGGAGTTGCAGAGCTGGTGGAGATGATGGAGACCCAAGTGACTGAATCACCGTTTGCTAAGGTGGCTGAACTAGTGGCGGCAGAGCAGCCTGGTGGCATATTTGAGATGGAAGTGTCCGCGGTGGTGATGAGTGAAATAGTTGTGTCACTCGTGGCGGTAGCAGTAGTATCAGCTGAGATCGTACCGTTTAGCATCAGCAAAGATGATTTAGCGGGCAGATTCGTTGACGTTGTGGAAAGTGAGCTTTCGTCGCCGGGTACAGGACCGTCTTTAGAGGTGGTAATGGACGGCGTAGTTATTGTCGTTGAGCTGGAAGTGACAGAGAGGTTCGGTGTAATGGCCTCAGAGGAAGTGGAGGTAATGGGGACGGGAGTGGGGGGTGCGGTGGGTGCGGCGGTACTTGTCAGGGTTGTAGGGGAGGTAGAGGTGGGAGTGGCACTAGCTGTAGGGACAGAGGCCGTGTCTGCAACATTCGTGGGTATAGGAGCTGCTGCAGTAGGGCTAACAGAGTCAGTGCATATATCTGTGTCAGAGGGAGTTGCAGTACTTGAAGAGGAGATTGTACAATTAGTTGAGTCAGGGATTGAGGTTGAGATTGTTGGTCCTGTAAGGGTGGGGGCAGCACAGGGGGTGGAGGGAGTAGGGGTACACAAAGTTGCAGTAGGGCTCAGTTTAGTAGCCGTAATTGTCTCCCCTTCCTGTATCTGGGCTAGCTCGTTCTCAGGCGTGTTGCGGCCTGATGTTGTGGGAGGTGGACCATGCTTGATTATTGGCTTTGGAAGCAAAGCAGGTTTCCCAGCTGACTCATGTGCTGATGCACTTTGCCGAATTTGATGCCTTGTATCTAAAGACAGAGTAAATGCACAAATTATTTAGATGATCATGTGTATATAAGAGTGTGTGTGTGTGTGTGTGTGTGTGTGTGTGTGTGTGTGTGTGTGTGTGTTACCTGATGAGGTGGACATAGTTCGGGGTTTCGTGAAAGTAGGAGGTGGCTCAGGTTTACTGTCAATAATAGTACCTGAGGCAAAAAGATAATTTACATCTTATTTTACTAGATTCAAGAGTGTCTGAATAATACATAAAGAGTAACAATACACCTTTGCTTCTGCTGACCATCAAGCTGCTTAGATATAACATATTTTTTTATGTAAATTGATCAATTTCAGTCAAACTCTTCTTTAGATACAAATCCCTCAACTTTCAAGATTAATTTTGCTTCCTGCTCATCGACACCAAGCTGTAGCAGACGAGGTGCTCTGTGGGAACTGAAGATGGAGTCAGGTGTGAAGACACAGTGCAGTGTTTTTTTCCCCCCCCTAATAAAACAACAAAATATGACCACAATAACATCTTAGGGGTCTAATGGCATTAAACATTGAATAGATAATGGGACTTACCTTCAGATTCTGCCTTTTTCATCTCTCCCTCCTGATTCTACAAGAATTATTGAGATATTTAAGTCCTTTTGACGTCTACATGCTCATAAAATGCACTTCTAACTTCGGACATACACATTCACTCACCTGTGTCTCTCCTGGCTGGGCTTTGGCTACTCCAATACGTTGGAGCATGAGATGGAGTTTCTGTTCAAAGCTATGTTGGCCATCATAGTGTTTCTGAAATCACGGCAACAGAAGAGTGATGAGGGCTTTTCAAAACATGTCTATTGCACCCTTCTCCCCTACTGGCCTAAAGGTGTGGACGTCTTTAACTCTCCCAACACTCACCTTTGCAGTGTTTCTGGTATTAGTAGTCCCTGCTGCTGCTGC
>OMOT01042840.1:0-10294 GCA_900312575.1 Acanthochaenus luetkenii | reverse complement strand
CTGCTGCTGCTGCTGATCCAGACAGTAGAATGAGTGACTGGGACTTCCCCTCTCGGAGAGCACGACGGGGCGGCACCGCTTCACCCCTCAGTGGTGGAGGAGCAGAGGTGGGCGTCTCCCGCACAGCTGATTCTCCAGTAACGCTCTGATCTTCTTTTCCTTTCTCTGTTTCATTTTCCTTGTCGTTTTCCTTTCCTTTGTCCTTTTCTTTCTCAGCTCTGGCCACCTCCCTGAGCGGTCGAATGAGATCAGCGATGGAGGCCTTTTTGGGTCGCCCCTCGTGGCTTGTCTCTGATTTCAGACCTCGTCTCTTTTTAAGGGTAAAGAAATCGCCAAGCTTCCTCCTGAGTGTTTTAGTCGGGGGTGGACAAGATACAGAGCTGGCAGGAGCCCCTTCCTGCACTGTAATGGATGATTCCTCATCTTGCTTTTTCCTACAGGAAGGATCACAATATCTCAGAGCCACTACATATGCATTCAATTATACAACATACATTTGTGAGAGACGCTATCTATGAAAATGGCTGACTTACTGTTAATATCTAGATTAGTTCAATATTAAGGAAATATACAGCTGGAGATACTCACAGGGTATCAGCAGGAAGTACTCTCTTAGTAAAGAACTCTTCCACGCCTTCATCCACTCGCCCCATAAGCTCAAGGACCTCATTTTCATTCTCAATTATTGGTTCCTAATGACCACATAAGACACAAATATGGGGACAGTTACGCCAAAGCTCAAACAAACCGGTGATGAAGAGCAACGTACCTCATATGGCACATGAGAAGTGTTACATGACACTCACCTCCACAGATCACACACTCTGGCACTACCCTTTCCACTGTCTCTATAGGTGTTTTTTCTTTAAGTCATCCTTCGTCCTCTCTACAGACATGCCTCCTGGGAGCCCGTCGCTCAGTCACGTACAGTAGGGGGTCATGTAGGGAGGAAAGCCTGATAACTCATTTAGCCAATGGAGGTAATGTGAAGTGGAGAACAAGATTGCAGCTACACGGTGATATATCATCCCGATCATGTAACAGCTGTGCCCACAAGTAGCAGTAAAAGCCAAGCGGTTGACTGCAAAACATTAATTTAGCAGAAGTCATTGTTACATGATATCCTGTCTAGGGAATTGCTTGGATTTTGCCTCATTGGACATAGGCTCCCAGGAAGTGACTATGTCTACAGCCTAGTAGCTCCGTGCCTCTATGAATAATGGAGATGATCAGACACACACACACACACATGCAGTGTACATTTGCCTACAGAATGCTGTGAAAAAGAAAAAGCCCGCTAGTTTTATTCAAAGACATTCAGACCAATCTAACACCTATACTCATACATAGTCACCCTCTTACACACAGACACACACATGAACGTCTGGGTGCTTCAAACAGCTGGTGGCCGGTACAATGGGACTGCCTCATTCAAGCGGGGACCAGGCATCTTCTACGGCACTCTCCCTCCATCCCTCCCTTCCCCCTGCCTCTCCCCTCTGTACCCTATTACATCTCTCCCTCCCTTCCATTTTGCCTCCACACACACGCACACCACACACGCTCACACCACCTTTCCCTCACAGCTCATCTTTTCTTAAATCGTTCTTTTCCTCTTTCACAGTACCTGTGGTCTGCTGGGTCGATAGTTCAGTTTTTGTCGGTGAGGTCTGGGTCTGCTCTGGGTGTAGTGCCTAAGCGCTGGTCCGCCCAATGGTAGCTCCATTGGGGAGACACGGCACGCTGTTGCCGTGGAGCTCCGTTGCCTTGCCTCTGTTGCCGAGGCACCGTTGCTAAGAGCACCAGCAGTATGTAATGCCTCCACTGAGGTGGGAGGGGCCAGGCTGGCTAGACTGACAGATTTGACAACAGAACCTCGCCTTTTTCTACCCCCTCCCCTCAGAGAGAAAAACCACGAGGAAAAGATGGTGATAAAATAATGAGAAGAGGCAGAGAGAGAGAGGAAGAGCTTAATTGACAGTGCTGATATTTGTCTCATCCCTGCAGATGCACTGAAGTACTTTAGGTCTATATATGAAGATATTGTAATTTAAAAAAATGAAATGAACAAAATGTTCTGATGATTATGAAACAAATTAATAATGTATTTTGTATGCAGGGAAGATGCTCTGAAATGCTGTAAGTGATGGGTTGTCTATGTAGATTCCTATGCCCTTCAAAAAGTGGATTATGTTTGAAAGGAATAATGAATTGGGAGAACAGTGCACATTGGTAATAGTTCTCATCAAAAGCAGTGAGCAGTCTCCTTACCCAAACACACCAATTCCAGAGGAAACAGTCCTCTGAGAATAGTTGGAACCCTTGAAAAAGAGCTGAAAGGCTTGCTCAGAAAACATTGAATAACGTAGAATAAAATGATTGTATTCACATCATATTCAGAATATGGCTTTATTTCCAGTGTGTGATTTTATTGGATTCAATACTGCAAAGCTAATTCAATTCCTCATAAGTTTGAGATAAGTTAAGATAATATCATACTTAAAAGTTGAAAATGTCCATAAAAAACAACAACAAGATCATTTAGGCATGGCAAAACATTCTCAGCTAATTAAATAAATATGTTTGTGCAAGGATGAATTCAACAATACAGCTGCAAGCAGCAACTCCATGGCTGAGAAATTGCCATAAGAACATGTCGAGCCACTAAAAAAAAGAACTAAAGAATATGAAGAGAAAGTAGACTTCCCCGTTCAATTAGAGTGGGTTGATATTTGTTACTTAGGTTCAGAAGAGAAGCCCCTTAATCTTCATAGTTATGTCTCACAACATCCTTAATGCATAAGCCATAACGTAAAAGCCGGCATCCACAAGCACCAATCTCTATGTAACTTCATAGCTAGACTATTAATGTCCCAGAGAACATATGTAGCAAATTTCATGGGAATGGAGTAGCCTGATTTCAATATTTGATATAACTGTAGCATTTACACTGACCTCATTGGTAGATTTGAAAATTAACTAGAATAATTCTCAACAGATTGCATTCAACATCGATTTATTACCCTAATAGTTTGAGTATTTGGTCAAACTGTCATTTACACAATTTCCCCATGGCAATCATGAAATGTCCATCTCACTTTATTGAGGTATACACATTTTATGGAACTGCACGTCTTGATATATCAAAAACATTGTGAAGATAGTTTTTGTAAGAGATGAGAAAAGGGGACTCATTGTAAGGAGCTCCAGTAACCTCTGTTTCCTGTGGCTCAAATGAAATCTCAGAAGCTAACCTGCACATCACAAAGTGAGCAGGCGAGCAACTCATCCCAAACCTGTTTCCTCTCTGGGTGGTTAGGTCCCCAAGGCAACGTCACAACCCAGCAATAACTTATGAGCTTATGAGCCCATATTAACTTTTCCATGTGGAGTAATATGACACCAGTTATCTCAGGGCTACACTGCAGATGTTATAGGCCATAGATTATTACAATCTAGAAGCAAAATAAAACGTTATTTTAGGGTGACCAAGTGTCTCGACTTGGACCAAATAGAGAGACAGGATTTGGAGCTTGGATGTACAATATCTTTCAGGTTAGATCTTACCCGTGCCATCAGTTGTTAACATGCTTGTGACGCCCTTTGTATTATTATTTTTGTGTGTGTGGATATAGCACAGACAAATTAGATGAAGTCTGTTTAATTCTATTAGACAAAAGACAAAAAAAAACAAAAAACAGATTGAAGAGCAGATTACATTGTAATCTAAGCTCGGTTCATGAGCAGTTCCTCTGGTGATAAGGACATTTGGGCAGGCCTTGCATGGGTTGAACAGTGAGAGGGGAACAACAGATAAAGAGATTCATGTACTCGTACTTTCCAAAGTATAGTTGACTGTGGTCCTTGGTTGACAAAATTCGACTAGCGGTGTGATTCTGTACAACACACACCTTGCCCTCTTAAAAACTCTGAATGGGAGAAATGTGAAGTCTGAATGTTAGATGCACTACAGCAGCTGGGACAAAGGGGGAGAGAGAGGACTTCTTAGTGCAGCGGAATGCCTACATCTATGAAATCATCTGTAGGCCTACAGAAAATACACAAGAATAAGACATTTCAAAGGGATATTCGAACCACCAGAGGGAACAACAGTTAGTGGTTTTCTATGGATTTTCTATGCTACAATATTGGACACATTTGTTTTCCAGTTTACAAATGCTTTAGTTTAATTAGTTAGCAACCCATCAAACATTTATAAAGATGCTTGTTTTGATGTAGAACTCGTGTTTCCTTCAACCTACACTAACAGCTCAAGTATTTTGAAATTTCCATTGGAAAAATAATATATGATTTAATACTACTAATGTTACTTCTACTACTACTAACAATAAAAGCAACGATAACAATAATATGCCTCATCATCATCATCTTCTTCTTCTTCAGTGAACGCTCACTCACCACCACGCCCACGATGAAATTCAAAACTGGCGCGAGGCAACTGTGAACGGCTTCGCTCTCCCCCTTTCTCCCGTCGGCCCTCTGTTTGCGCATGTCCGTTCGCCACCACGGGCCGCCATTTTGTGTTAGGCCAAGTCTCCCAAAGCGGGAGATAATTAATAGCCCACCGCAAGAGATAAGAGCGTCTACATCGGGACCGAGGGGAGCAAACACGGGCACGGAGCTCCCAAGGGAAGATCAAGTACTCGGGAGTGAGTGAAAGAGTGACTTAGCCCCAGAGACGGCAGACGTTTTTGTAGGAGCCGTCGTCGGCCTCTAGGTGTCACGGTAGGGTTCGTCGTCCGGGCGGTTGGCGGGGGGTGTTTGTCTCCCTCTATCGTTATCCAACATTTTTAAAATAAGTGTAAAGTATAGCTGAGTGTTTCAGTCGAACACATTTGTGCTTTCTGTCGGATGTATTGTGGCATTTACGCAAACGTGACTATATTAGTGGTGTTGTGGTTTTAAGTTTGTTTAGGCCCGACGTCCATTTTCTCTTGCCCTTTGTTTCCTGTTTTCTCCTCGCCTCCCGAGTTTCCAAAGTAAACACGAGTTGATAGTTAAGTTCTTTGTATGCCTTTCAAACGGATACAGCGTTGTCCCGGCTATAGAGTGTACGCTTTAAACCGTTCCTAAACATTACGAGTGTGTGGCTTTGAAGCGTTGGTCTATTAAAACCTCGTCGTCTTTATCAAGACTGCGACTTGGATCATGTGAAGCACATCGCGTTAAATTAAAAGTGAATACCACTCAATGTAAGTAATCATCTTATGTCTATCGTCTCAACTGTGACGATTGAAAAGCCATTTTTGAACACGCACAACTCACCGGAAAATAAATCACCGAATTTAGACGCAAAACTTTTATGTCGTCAAAGTAGTCACAAGATGCTCCATAGACGATGAGTGGTAGAATGAGTTTGTGGGGAAAATTAGGATTAACAAATACATTTAACGGTAAGTGTTTGTTCTGTTTAGTACAAATACCTTTTTTTTCAATCCATGATGTCCAGAGTCACGTTAAATTAATTAAACCCTGATCTTAATACTCAGAATACTATAATTACTAGTTGCAATATTGCATCATTAATATAGCCGTAGAGTGAACATTGAAATGGTGTATCTGTATATTGTTGGATATCTGTAATTGTATGGGCTACTTTTCAGTTGTTCGCTCGTGTATCAAAACAGGTATCATGGGTGATCCCCCTGTGTTAAGGTTAAAACAACATTATCAGCACCCAGGCACAACAAAGTTCCTCTAGGGACCGCCAACATGGTTTCTTTACTATGAAAGGTGGTGTGGGTATTTCTTGGTCAAGTCAAATGTATTAAACTTTAGCTACAAAGTCTGCAGAGGAAAATATATACAGGTTCACATAAGTCTTCATTTATTTTTGACAATTTGTATGCGTCATCTCTATCTGGCAGAGTGTTTGCTGGTTGGCCCGTTTCCATGGAGGGCGAGGTTGTTTCCATGGAGACAGCTCAGGCTGCCTCCTTGGTTCCAGAAGGAAATGTTCTGCAAGAGGCTGGGGAGGCCTTGATCCAGGGGGCAGCCATAGCTGCACAAGGGGAGGAAGCTGGCAACATGGAGATGATGGTGATGGATGCTCTTGATCCGACTCTGCTGCAAATGAAGACTGAAGTGTTGGAGGAGGGCGGCACAGTGACTGGTGGAGATGAGGGTCAGATAATCACCCTCCAGGTTGGTGTATATGTTAGACTAATGGATAATTATGTATTAGCCCCATTGTTCCTGGGTTGGATGTTTTGCATTTGTTGAACTTGAAATGAGTCATTCTTCTATGTAGGTGGTGAATATGGAGGACCAGGTGGGTGCTGCACTAGGTCTTGGTCAGCTTCAGTTGGTGCAGGTACCAGTCACGGCGGCAACTGTGGAGGGGTTCCAGGCCACCTTTGTTGATGCCTCGACAGCTGACAAGGAAGGAGAGCCGGTTATCTGTCACACTCTTCCCTTGCCCGAGGGCTTCCAGGTGTGAAACCACACTGAACCACTGTGAAACCAACCTTTTTAGTTATGTCCTCCTAAAATAAACTAACATACTCTGTTAACTATTGTGCTACCTACTTTATGGTTTATGAAAGATGCACCTTGTTATCTTCAGGTGGTGAAAGTGGGTGCTAATGGAGAGGTTGAGACTGTAGAGCAGGAGGCGCTCCAGGCAGCCCACGAGGAGCTTCAAGGGTCTCAGGAAGAGGATGGGGTGGAGGAGGAGGCGGCGGCAGAGGAGGAACCTGTTGAGCCCCAACAAGAAGACCCTGAGTGGTCCAAGGACCCAGACTACCAGCCTATCACTGTTGTCCGCAAGGGAAAGAAAGTAAAGAAGAACCGCCTGCGCTATGCAGTTGGCGATCGTGACATGGATGTCTCTGTCTATGACTTTGAGGAGGAGCAGCAGGAGGGGCTACTCTCAGAGGTTAATGCTGAGAAGGTTGTGGGCAACATGAAGCCACCCAAGCCCACCAAGATCAAGAAGAAAGGTTAGACTTAAAGCTTGTTTCTTTGTATGTATGTATAACCCTATGGTCACATTAGATACCTAAATAAAAATGATGGCGGAAAGCACAATGCACATTGTGGATTTATTGATCAAAATTAGTCAGCTTGAATAATCAATTCCAAACACAGGACAGCAAGCTTGTTTATTATTGTCCAGGATCCCTCCTTACCATCCTAAAAAGGTGTTGTCATCAATGGAGTAGGTCTGTGATGCTTTTGAGGAACCCATTATCTCCCCTTTTTGTCCACAGGTGTAAAGAAGACGTTTCAGTGTGAGCTGTGTAGTTACACATGTCCACGGCGCTCTAACCTGGACCGACACATGAAGAGCCACACAGATGAGAGGCCACATAAATGTCACTTATGTGGAAGGGCCTTTAGAACCGTCACATTGCTGAGGAACCACCTCAACACACACACAGGTATTATTATTCCTGCTGAATCCCTGCTTCAAGTGCACTCTTGCTTCTTTTATATAGACTATGCAGGAATATAAAACATTTTCATTCATTTTTATTCCCTTCAATTTCTTAGGCACACGCCCTCATAAATGCACAGATTGCGATATGGCATTTGTGACCAGTGGTGAGTTGGTGCGCCATCGTCGCTACAAACACACACACGAGAAGCCCTTCAAGTGCTCCATGTGTGACTATTGCAGCGTAGAGGCAAGTTATCGCACAATGGTTTCTGTTCCCTTTCCTGTAGTCTGGGATGGGCTGTTTCTGAAGGTTTCTCTCTGTTTTATAGGTGAGTAAGTTGAAAAGGCACATTCGCTCTCATACAGGGGAGCGACCTTTCCAATGCAGTCTGTGCAGCTATGCCAGCAGAGACACTTACAAGCTGAAGAGACATATGAGGACACACTCGGGTAAGACACTCGCAGCATTAAGTGGTCAGAAGCTTTTCCTGGTTTACCTCCCGTTTGAGAACAATCCCTCACTTAGTATACCGTCTCCTCCTTGTTGCAGGTGAGAAGCCGTATGAGTGCTACATCTGCCATGCTCGCTTCACACAGAGTGGTACCATGAAGATGCACATTCTGCAGAAACACACGGAGAACGTGGCCAAGTACCACTGCCCCCACTGTGATACAGTCATCGCCCGCAAGAGTGACCTCGGTGCGTTGTTTTACTATTGTCACTTGTGAATATCAGTTATCTCAAATGTTCTGCCACATGGGAAGTTAGATAATAGCAATATTTGATGTTGTGCCTTCTCAGTCTTTATTTGATTAATTTATTCAATTTTAAACCCCATTACCAAAAGTACAATTTCAAATCACTGTTTGGATAGTATATAGTATTTCCCCTCCCAGTAGCGTCTTCTTGCATTTAAATCGGCCATGGGAAAAGTGAGAGCCCTATACACCTATCATCATTGAGTACGTTTCCATGCACATTAATAATTTGATCTCAACTGAACTGAAATTGCCATGTGAACGCTTTTTATCTGATCATCTTGATTGGAGTGCGGTCGTAATCTGAGTAATCTTAACCTGGTTAACACCTAGATTTCTTCTCAATCTTTGGATTTATTGGAGCATGTGAACGTCTTGGATTTCTTTTTGTCTTTTTTTTCTTCTTCAAATTGCATGTCATCAAGGTCACTAGACAGACAAAGAAGGAGAGGACATTTGGGGAAACCTGGTTCTTATGTTGGTTCCTTTAGACGATTATTCAATGAAGCCATGTAAACTGGGTTTAGATAAATCACATTACTTTTAACCATCTAAACCATGTAATTGAAATATTGCTTTAAGCTGATTAGTCACAATAATTTGAATATTGGTATACATGTGGGGAATTGGATGAATCTGTATTTAAGTGGAAGGAATCAACACAATATATCTGTTTAGCCCTTATAGCATCTTTCAAAGCAAAACTACTGTGAATCTAAATTAACTGACAGTTTTTTTTCTGATCCCTATACTACAGGATAAACCAATAGCACCTGTCAGACACTTGTGAAGGACTTGGGTTTGCCAAATTCTTATATCTATACTGACTGACTTTCTTTTCCAGGTGTGCACTTGCGGAAGCAGCACTCGTTCATTGCGACGGGCAAGAAATGTCGTTATTGTGATGCTGTGTTCCATGAGCGGTATGCACTCATCCAACACCAGAAGACTCACAAGAATGAGAAACGTTTCAAGTGCGAATATTGTGACTACTGTTGCAGACAGGTATGCGTCATGTGGAGTATGAAGCACTTGTTGCCACGGTTTCCATTTGACATCTGGATCTCTTGTCCCTTTTTGTTTTATAATTGTTTTCATTGTACGTTAAATGTCTGTCCTTTCTCTGACCCTTTACCTCGTAGGAGCGCCACATGTTAATGCACAAACGCACGCATACAGGGGAGAAGCCATTTGCCTGCAGCCAGTGTGATAAAACATTCCGGCAGAAGCAGCTGCTGGACATGCACTTTAAGCGCTACCATGATCCTGGCTTCATCCCCACTGCCTTTGTGTGCAGCAAGTGCAGCAAGACGTTCACTCGCAAGGTAGGATTGAACCATAAGATGTCACACATGCACAAGTACCCATCACATCACGAATAAAGGGCTCTTTCACATAGGAAAGGATAGTTGTTTATGTCACTGGGTTGTGATGGTCATTGTAGGGTTGCAAATTCTAGGGAATTTCCTTGATCGATAGTCGCCAAAGTTAAACGACTAATCGATTAATCGATAACGATACACCCAAAAAATTGCTTATGAATATTCCTTATTAGAAAAGAAGAAGAAAAAAACACTTTTCTCGATCGAAGCTTTATTGAAACATTAGATAAATACATCTGTTTCATGGCATAACACAAACATAATTATGAACACTGTTTTGTTTAAGTATGATATTTTAATAAGGCACGGGAGATTTTGCTCGCTCTTCCGAGGCGAATCAGTGTGGCACAGTGGCGCAGTGGTTAGCACTGTCGCCTCACAGCAAGAAGGTCCTGGGTTCAAATCTCACCTGGCCCTTTCTGTGTGGAGTTTGCATGTTCTCCCCGTGTTCGCGTGGGTTTCCTCCGGGTGCTCCGGTTTCCTCCCACAGTCAAAAAAGACATGCAAATATATGTTTGTGTGTAGTGTGGTGCATGGTGTGATGGGCGGCAGTGGCTCAGGAGGTAGAGTTCCCGCCCCGCAACTGCAGGGTCGGCGGTTCGAGTCCAGCTCCTCCCGGGAAAAAATCTGTCGTAGTGTCCTTGAGCAAGACACCTAACCCCAAATTGCTCCCGTTGAGCAGGTTGGTACCTTGCATGGCTGCCTCCGCCAACGGTATGACATGTAAGTCGCTTTGCATAAAAGCGTCTCC
>OMOT01042838.1:0-10162 GCA_900312575.1 Acanthochaenus luetkenii | reverse complement strand
CGAAACACTACTCGACAGTGAAGTCATTGACTTATAGAAGTATTTTCACTTGATGAAGTCAAGGCTCCGTAGTCGTGCGGTAGCACGTTGGTCTTACAATCTTTAGTAGTTTTGAAGCGTGACATCGAACCCAAGCTTTTGCTTCTTAAGACTTTGCCAAAACTGTGGTTTATTGAATGATTTAGGACCTGTGAGACAATAAACTGATGTAGAAAACAAAATGTATTTTTCTAATGTAGTTTCATGCAAGGATAGAGATCTGGTGGCTCATTAGAGGTCGTTAGATGGGGCTCGTAATAGTTTCATGAGTTTCAAACGTCATTAGCCACGTGATTTGTGTTGTATGAATTGTAGAATTGCGACGGCCAACACACGGAGGGTGCAGAGCAAATGCCCTCTATCCGCTTTCTCTCGCTGTTGTAATTGTACCTTACGTGTGTGTGAAGAATGCTGATGAGATATGAAATAACCAGTAGCCAATTGAATAAGCTACCCTTTTGGGTTTATATATTTGTAAATCTGACTCTAAAGGAGTCAGTGCCTCACCAACCATGAACCTCACCGCACGTCACTGCTTAGAGTCTAAGTGACTTAGACAATACCTTTAGCTGGAAAGCCCATGTTGAAAGCTTGTGTTTACAGCAGAGATTATACTTTTTGTGCAGACTCAGGTTGCATGGGGTGGACCAGAGGATTGTGTTTTTATTTCAACCAGGCTGTATTAGAGAGCATAGTTAGGAATACTCAGGAATAGTCAGGCATAGTCAGCATGGTATGGCAACCTTACTGTACAGTTGGAATCTAAGTTCGCTCGTCTGGTACAGACTGCCATGAAGGTTATGGGGAGGAAAGGAACACCAGCCCCTGCAGTCCATATATGAGCAGTCTGTTTTTAAGCAAGCACAGAGAATATTGTCTGACCCATCTCATGTTCTCCACGCCGAGTATGAGCAGACGATATAAAGCACCCAAATGCAAACTCTGTCGTTTTAAAAACCCATTTGTACCTACCTCAATTACAATTTTACATGATGTAGCTTGAGGCTGTAGGGGTTGTGCAATAGCTTCATGGTGTTCTAATCACTGGTTGCAATATGCAGAATGTGCAATATGTGTAACTTGTGTTGATTTGCTACAGCATGTGCTGTTTTGTTAGATTTGTTTTTATTATGGAGGAAGTTATATATGTGGAACATTTGAGTCCAAGACACATTTCCCCACGGGGACAGTGAGGTATATTGTATTGTAAGTCGTTGCATGTGCGTGACACCTAAAGGTTAAACAACGAGTGAAAACAGAAACGTGCAGCAATAGCAACCATTAACATAGAATGGTAAACAATTATATATAATAATACAATCAGTCCCTGATAAAATACTCCGTCACGTCTCGGCAATAAAGACCATTCAGTCTTCCCCAGTCCTGCTGACCACTTTGTTGGGTCGCTCACGTTGGCTCTACGTCTAAAACGACATTTCCGACAGCACTGAAGGCAGCGGGAGTCACGTGTTGTTTGCCTCCTCCTCCGCCTAGCAGAGCGCAAATATGGCGGGTGAAGGGGAGTCGCTGGAGTCCTGGCTCAGTAAGTAACATCCTCAGAGGCTTTTCTTACGGAATTTATTGACATAGTAGCGAGTTACTTATTTGCTTTATAGCCGTATGTGTCTGAAACGTGTCTCGGGCCAACATGACAACGCTGTCCATGCGAAATGTCCTTCTTTCCGGCAGTGTTGTCAGAAAGCAAAGCTGCTGATAGATGTCGCCAGTCAAAATGAGCGTCGGTGTTTGGTCTACTTGGTAGTTGGTGTCGGTAGCAATAAGCTGACTAGCATGCTGCTGGCCGGTCGTCGTGGCACCTGCCCCCCCCCTCTCTCTCGCTCTCTCTCTCTCCCTCCCCAGCTCAGACACAAGTAGTAGTGAGTTCAAACAGGATTTGCAACGACAACACACTGGATCCGTTGGCTAACATAGGCGAGGTGCCTGCAGGCTTGTGAAGAATGCAGATGGACCGCTAAAGAGAAGTCCTAGATGAGCTGGGAGAGATGGGTGAAGGCTGTCTGGGCTGATGGAGAGGGGATGGAGCTTGGTCCCTCCATTGCCACTTATTTACCCATTTGGTGACAGACTGTGTTGTTTTTACAGACAAAGCCACCAACCCCTCCAACGGACAGGAAGACTGGGAGTGTATTCTAGGGTTCTGTGACCAGATCAACAAGGAGCTTGAAGGGTATGGTCACATTCACTCAACACACTCAGTCGCCACCCCATGGCCTCGGATCACACCCATCTAATGTTACTCTTCTCCCTGTTTTGGTAAAGACGTGGAATAAGCCTTTTCAAACCCCAAACCCTTTGCTGATGTTGCTGTTGTTCCTGAGATTGTACTAGATTGTTTCCTGGTATTTTGTCAGTCCGCAGATATCGGTTAGACTGCTGGCTCACAAGATCCAGTCTCCTCAGGAATGGGAGGCGATACAAGCTTTGACAGTATGTGGCATAACCTTTTTTTCGTGGCTTTTTCCGTCCTGACGTCCTTGGGCGTACCCCATGTGCAATTCAGACACATTTAACTTGTCCCCTTTTCCTCTTGCAGGTTCTAGAGGCTTGCATGAAGAACTGTGGGAGACGGTTTCATAGTGAAGTTGGAAAATTTCGTTTTTTAAATGAACTGATTAAAGTGGTTTCACCCAAAGTAAGTACCACATGTGTTAAACGCCCTCTAGTGAGGACGTGTCGGCTAGAAATGGCCGTTTGGTGTGATTCTGAGCTGTACGTCAATTCTTTTTCAGTACCTAGGAGACAAAGTGTCAGAGAGAGTGAGGACAAAGGTGATCGAGATGCTGTACAGTTGGACCATCTCTCTGCCGGACGAGGCAAAGGTCTCTGAAGCGTATCAGATGCTGAAGACGCAGGGTAAGATGGCAATGACCGAAAACATCGGTTACAATATGCTCATAATGCTATAATACGTGGTAAAGCTGGCTGTTGCTGTGTTGTGCTTGAGACTGTTTTGGCGTGAGTGTCATTTTGTTTTGTAGGCCTGAAGCTGTCATTCTCGGACCACGGTAGCTGACTGTTGTTTATTTTCAGGCGTCGTTTCAGTTGACCCAGAAGTCCCTCTCGATAACACGCTAATACCGTCACCTCTCCCTCGTCCCAAGAATCCCGTGTTTGACAATGAGGAGAAGAGCAGGGTAAGAAGAATTGTTTTGGGATGTGATTGTTTCAACACGGTGTGACGCGTCGCATGCACATTACGAAGGGGCTGGGCTGCTGCGTATTCAGCTGCCTTATCTAGACCTTCCACTGTCCAGTGACTATTGGTATTTCCATGTTTATGCAACTCGTGTTTTTGAAGAAAAATAAATCGGCCAAATAAGAATGAACCATTGAAAATAGAGCTTCTAGAGAAATATACATTTGATACATATTCTTCATATTTTCCATCCAACAGTTCCCTTAATGTGTGACGATTTTGCAGCTAATATTTCACGCTGAATTTTCTCACCGCATAGATGGGGACGCGTTAGAGGAGCAGGACCAAGGGCTTTGTGTCCCACAAAAATAAAGGTCATCTTAGGGATGCATCCATCTATGACATTAAAATGGCTCTTGTCACTACAACAGTTGAACGATTGGTTTCTCTTTTCGTCCCACTACCCCACTGGTTCCCATTCTGGCACACGGTTACCAAAACAGGTCACGACGACAGCATGTTTACTTTGTGTTGCCTCAAGTTGATCTGTAAATGTAGTTTGTTTTTTCAAGGCCTGGGAGCAGAGTACAGTTTCGCTGCCTGTGGCTGGGCGATCTGTGGGAAACGGGCTTCGGTACTCACTGACTATAGTTCTGGCCTCTTTCCACAGAGATTAGCAGAGCTACTGAAGAGCAAAAAGCCTGAAGATCTGCAAGAGGCCAATCAGCTCATCAAAAACATGGTTAAAGAGGTGAGACTGCATCAGTGGCAAAAACGAAAATGACATACTATCGAGATAGTTGTCAAGTGCACGTCTTATAACCATCTCCCTTCTCGCAACCTTTGCTGCCGTGTGCTGCAGCTTGTAAACATTGTATTTGTAAGATGTTTAGATTCTATTTTAGTTCATCCTTAGGTTTCCTCCTTCCAGGGGAAATGTGAAGTATTTTACCGTGTACATGGTGATATGCATTTACCACCATTCCTCAGTGTTCACCACAAAGCATGCGTTTATACAGGCGATTCAGTTTGATGAGGATTATCAATATGAGCCACAACTCGAGATGAACAGTCTCACGATGAGGCACCTGTCAGCCCTGGGGCATAAAAGTCAGATCCTGTTTTTCTGTCAGGACGAGGTGAGAAGACAGAAGGTCACGAAGCAAAAAAGCACACTGGAGGAAGTCAACAACAGCATCAAACTCCTCAGCGAGATGCTGACACACTTCAGCCCAGAAGACTCCACGGACGGAGACATGGAGCTCATTAGGGTTCGTCTTCCATTAGATCTCCATTTAATCTTAAGTGAGATCTATGCCACTTAAAACACATTCCAACCAGTGATAATAATATGTCTGAATGCGTTTTAGATGTGAATATTCAGTGTGTTTTTCCAGGAGTTGTATGGTGATTGTGACAAGCTTAGGCGGACAGTGTTCCAGCTCGCTACTGAGACTGAGGACAATGACAGCAACTTGGGTAAGAAATCCTCTAAATTGCACCCTATTGATTCAGTGAACCACATCTGATGACTTCCTCTCCCTATCCTAGTTTGAGTATAACAAGGTTGAGTCACGATTTATGGAGCTTATGTGTTGACGTGACACCAGCATTATACCAGACCAGCCTGTCCACTTAGTTCAAAGAAGCATTCCAGTGCTGATCATATAGTTGCCAAATTTGCATTGATTGTGAAGGAAACTTTGTGAAAATTGTTTTGTTGCTGTCTAGACCTCAATATTTTATAGACCTCGTCCCAGTCTAACCATAGACCTTATTTACTCACCAGGAGACATCCTGCTGGCCAGTGATGACCTCTCCTGTGTCATTAACTCCTATAAGAAGATTGTGGAAGGACAGACCATCAATGTGACTGAAGAAGCAACCAAACAGGGTAAATGTTACTGTGAGGGCTCCGCAGTTTATCGTACATAATCTTAAGTGCGATTTTATGCGTCCACGATTGCTAATCGTATCATTCGGCGATATTTAAGTGTTTTCAATTCCCCTTAAAGTCCCGGTCAAGCGCTTCCATTATGTGTGACAAAGTTTAACCTTTGAATGTGCAACGGGCACCCATGTGATCAAAATGGAGAAACAAGCAGCTCCGCTGGGAAAGAAAGAAAGAAAGAAACCTGACATATGTAGCGCGATGAGTAAAGTGGGAAAGAATGGAAATCCATCTGAGTCTGAACGTGAAAATGTTCTTTTAGTTCTTAACAGTGGATCATCGTACTTCATGGTTTTAAGCCAGATGATGACAAACAATTCTGCTACTTTGAGAAATACTGCACTGAAAAAAGTGAAAATATAATGTATGTTACGGTGCAAAACGGCAATAAAATAACTGTTTCCTGAAACCAAGACAAATAATCATGATTAATAACTGTGATCACAATATTTCGCAAAATAATTGGGATGATAGTTTTTGCCATAATCATGCAGTCCTAATTACGTCTTGTTTACAGGCTTTTTGTCCGTAGTATTTCTTAGTAATCTGCCACACGTCTTTTATTACCTACTTTGTGTATGTCTCTGTACTACTGTGTACATTCTGTATCTGTTATCATTTTTATCCAAATAAAACAATAGATTTTCTTTCCTCACAAGTGATTATCAGTAGCTGGGTTTCCATTCAGTTATTTTTAGGCAGATTATGTTGTATCAAATAACTAAAGCTGAATGGAAGCTGCAGATTGCAACACAATTTGTATGCGCTATTGAGACAGAATTCTTTAAAAGTTTGCAGCACAATCTCCCAGAAATGTGACACGCACCACTGCTCTCATGTACAAGGCACATGTCTTGCTTGTATGACCATTAGTTGGTGCACTAGAATATTGCACATTTCTTTGTTTTTCATTTCCAGACAACATGAAGTATGGCCAGTGTTAACTGAAACAAAAGAACAAATTGCCCAATACTAATCGATTCTTCATAGTCTTTCAGTTTTTCTCGTTTCCCTGAAGTATCTATGCTCAGTGTTATTTATTCCCTTCGGCCCAGCTGTTGGACGCCTAATTCACATTTGACTTTTTGCAGTATTTCATACGATCGCTCAAAATTCGTTCGAAAGTTGGATGGAACCATATCTATCTGAAAATGAATACGTTAGTTCTCTTCCTGTCCATGTCTCTCTCTCTGTCCGACAGGCACCAAACCCCCCAGTAGCAGCACAAAGCGGTCAGAGATCCTAATAGACCTGACAGATCTGGACGCCCAGAGCCCCTCTCCGCCAGACCAGCAGCACCCAGCGTCTTCTCCCTCTATCCCTGCCGACCTGCTGCATGGGTCTGCTGCCACCGCTAACCCTCAGTTCCACAGCACACCCTCCACAGCACTCTCTCTGCTAGACGGAGAACTATTATCCTTAGGTAACGCATACACTATTGTAGTTGTACTGTACATTTAGAAATATAACTTGTACTGTGTTTATATTGTTTTCGAGGCAGCATTGTACCTTCACTAATTGACTTCTGTTTTTGTTAGTGTTGTTTTTATTTTGAGAAAGTCTTGTGAACATGCAGAGATAATGTTTTGTCACTGGCTGGGAGGAAAGGAAAGAATATATTTGTGTTCATTTCCAGGCCTTAACGACCCCCTTCCTGTTTTATGTAAATCAGCCATACCAAAACATGAAAACGTGAACGATCATATGACTTCTTTACAGGTTTGCGCCCTTTTTTTTTGTGTGTGTGCAATTAATTTATACCAATGTAAACTGTTATTTTATTGCTGATAACGGTGACTTTTATAATCATTTGTTTAGTTTTCCAGTCAGGATTTGGACCTTTTGGGCACCACTTCGCTTCCGGTTCCTGCGTTCTCTGCAGCTTCACTCTTTACGGATGCCCTCTCTTTGATGGTAGCCCCATTTAACCCGACCCAGTCTTTCACAACAGCCTCCGCCATAGTGCCACAGCCGTCCCTCCGTGCAGTCTTGACCACCACAGGCCCAGCTGCTCTACCTCAGTCATACAGCATGGCTTCCTTCTCTCTCTCCTCCGCTTCTCCATCAACCACCCCAGTCGTTCCACCACAGGTCTCCAGTGCGGCGTCCTTCCATCCCAGTGGCGTTGCCCAGTCTGCCTCAGTCTCTCTCAATCACAGTCTGCAGGACCTCGCCATGCTGGATCTGGGCAGTCCTAAAAAGTGAGTAATAGTTGTCCCCCGTGATGAAATCTGGGGGAGGGACTATGGATCGGCCCCGGTCCGTCCGTCACTGATCCTATTTTGGTGAAACTTCAGGGAGTGATGTGTGTCATTGCTCCATTCCAGAATTTGTTTAATTGCACTGATTGGCCCAATGGTGACTGCATTGTGTTTATTGTTGCCATGTTTCAGTTTTAAACCACTCTAAGCCAGTTTTTAAACATGTCCACCCACTGAGCTACTTGACAGTGATTCCTGTATTCTGGTCATGGCACATGGAATTTCAAGTGTATCTGAACCGCTAGATGGCTGATTGATCTACTGGAACCCTATTAGCCCATGATGCCAAGTGATCCTCGCGTGGCTCCACAGCCACTTAGTGAGCAGTGTCTCAGCACTGTAACTAAGCAACAATATTGTCAAATGACAGTTTAAAACATGAGAGTGCTTTGTCTTGTCTCAATTAAATCAAGATGCAAGGATTGTGACTGACCTTTTTAAAGTGGCCTCGCTAAGCGTCTCATGTCCCCTTGATGAAATGTTAAGTGGCCAAGATGTTTTGCATTTGTGTGAAGGCATGTGCCGTTACAATCCACTCAATAATAATAATAATCCTCCTCCTCCTTCGCTACAGTTTGGCATGCATCATATCTGGACTCTCATAACTATAATATATTAACATAGGGAATAATATAAATCTTTCATTGTGTGTCTAAGCCTATAAATGAAACATATGTCAGTCTTTCATTAAGACACTGTGCGCATCTTTCATTTTCCACTTAGTACACCTGGTGTGATGGACCTTGGCAGTTTGCTGGGCATGAGTGAGGATCCAGGTGCTACTACTGCCTTGTCTTCCATTCCTGATGTCCCCTTGTCCACACCCATCCCGCTGCCCCTGGGAGGGATGCCAGGAGGGTCTGTTCCCCCACCTGTAACGAATCAGGCAGATGATAGTGCTCTGTTATGCTCCCTGTCCCCCATCCTCCCCCTGAGCCAGGCCAGTCCAGCCAGTGGACAGGTGGTCTCCCTGGCCAACGTCTTTGTCCCCCTGGACGCCATCAAGCCAAGTGAGTTCCAGGAAATGGGTTTAGGATTATTTCAATAACTTGTATTGCTTGGTTAAATACTATATGGTGAAGGGTGATCCAATATTTAGGTGAGGGGGGATGACATATCACATAGTGAGTCAGATTATTTGAATCCATGACATTTTGAATCCATATAGGCCCACATCCATGTAGGTAGATACATTTAATGACGTTTGAAAATGACATTTTCACTGAAAAGGCCAAACAGACAAAACAAGACAAAGATGAACAAGACAAAACATTCTTGTTTTAGAAATGTGATGCTCATAATGTTTTTGTTGTCATTATTATACATTAAGGTTTAGTATGGGTTTGATTTATAATCAACTTATGTTGTGAAAATGATCCTGAGCTGCATCTTAGGCAGAAAATGACAACTCAGGAATAAATTGGAGCAGGGCAGACAATATTGCAGAAGACATCCAAACGAGTTGAAAATAATATATTTTGTGTACAAGTAGAATGTACAGTACTTTGATTTGAGTTGAGAATGGCATGCATTATTGACTTACGGGTATTGCAGCTTTGTCAACTATAATGGTTCAGTGTAATACCTCAAAGTGTGGGTAATCACCATGTTGTTTTTCCTCTGTGTGCTGTTATTTAGGCAAGGTGTGTCCAGTGACGGCATATGACAAAGATGGCGTCAGAGTTCTGCTGCATTTTGACACTGACTGTCCACCAGGCAGGCCTGATGTACTGGTGATGGTGGTGTCCATGCTGAATACGGCCCCACTGCCTGTCAGGAACATTGTTCTGCAGGCTGCTGTGCCCAAGGTAAAACCTGTGCATCCACGCTATCACTGTTATGGCATAGGAAGTTACACAGTTTGCAGTTATGGTTAAAAGTAGGGATGCTCCAATCAGGATTTTTGAGGCAGATACGATCACTGATGTTTTTGTCCTCAGGATCGACCGATACCGATGTATAACTTTTTTTCAAAAGCTGTTTGATACTGAGTGTACCTGCTATACCTGGGGCGGCAGTAGCTCAGGAGGGGCGGCAGTAACTCAGGAGGTAGAGTTCCCGCCCCGCAACTGCAAGGTCGGCGGTTCGAGTCCAGCTCCTCCCGGGGATAAATCTGTCGTAGTGTCCTTGAGCAAGACACCTGACCCCAAAATTGCTCCCCAGGCGCTGTACTGTACATGGCAGCCCTCTGCTCCACCCCTGGCTCGTGCATTTTATGTCCGTTTATGAGATTGGCCAATTTGGACCAATCTGAGTGAGTCACTTAAAATGAAAATCGTCTGATTTAAATCAGCGGCCGATCGATCAGAGCATCCTTAGTTAAAAATATTAATACAGACTAGGGTTGCAAATTCTAGGGAATTTCCTTGATCGATAGTCGCCAAAGTTAATGAACGACTAATCGATCAATCGATAACGATACACAAAACAATTGCTTATGAATATTTCTTATTAGAAAATACAAAATGCATATTTTTTTCTCAATCAAAGCTTTATTGAAACATTAGACAAATACACCTGTTTCATGGCATAACACAAACATAATTATGAACACTGTTTTGTTTAAGTATGATATTTTAATAAGGCACTCGCTCTTCCGAGGCGAATCAGTGACTTCGTCTATGACATATAACGTTACAAAAAATAAGATGAGCCTTAATTAGAAACTTACATTTGCTAAATGATTACGAAATAGAAAAATAACGTTTTTGAAAACAAAGCTATAATAAATTCCCTCTTGAAATGAGAAAGCTG